>JBBYHQ010075966.1:0-30177 GCA_038382645.1 Spergularia azorica
GCTATGGCTGACAAGGATATCAAGATTCTTGATCCTGCTCTTCTTAATGATATTGTTGGAGAGGATTCAAGCAACCAGATAGTATTTGAGGCCTTGATCTCTGTTCTTGAAATCGCAGTTACTTGCTTCGCTGATTCCCCTCGAGAAAGGCCTGATATGACTGTCGTTTCTGCTGAGCTGTTTTCAATCCGGAACAAGCTCCAAGCACGTAGCAAGTCTAGCAACAGTGAAAGATCATCCATACCGTCCATACAGGTAGTTAGACTTTGATTACATTGCCAAATGAGCGTTCAGTATTCGTACAATTTTCATATCAAACTGTAATTTCGGTTTTCTCTGGCTGCAGGTAGAATAGCTAGGATGTGCTATGTTTTCCCATGCCTTATGCCTGTGAGCGAGCGAGTTGCCGAGTTATACCAAGAATCACTGCACATCCATGGCTTTTCTACTTCTTCATTCTCTGGATGTTATCTAATACCAAGTTTGGGATCACTTGTGTATTCACATCTGCAATAGGTTAGGAAAACGTCCGCAATCTGTGCGACTGTAACAACCAAAGGTAATGCCTGAAATTATGCGTATGCAGATCTCAGAAATCAGAAATGGCCCTCAAACATAAGAGGATTTGGGGAAAGTGCTTCTCCCAAGTCTGTAAGGATCTACCACACTTGTACTGTTTGGGTACATTTTTGTGGCGAAACTAGTGTTGTGTAACGCTTACATTTCGACTCGACTAATGTTTATAGGAAGCCTGCAGTTCACTCATTTGTAAGGTCATGGTATTTGTCATTTTTTTATTGTTGGTTTGTTACGCTACTACACCGCATATAATAATTCTATTTTTGGATGGTGATAAATCCACGCTAAAAACGACTGGGCATGTACAATAAGGAAATTACCGCGCCCCAACCCCAAAAATAAGTTACATTTTCACCTATATATTCTCTCTAATTTCAACCGCAACAGTGACGATGTTCAACACACTTTTTTGGGGCTCCTCAAATCCTGAATCTTCAACCTTACACTACCGCGCCATATACAACAAACCCCACACGCCCGTCTGTCAAAGTTCACGCGCCCCTGATTAGAGAAAAATGTCACGCGCGGTCGAACGAGGCGCGTTGACGTTATGGATGAACTTCAGAAAGATACGACACGTGTCGACCTCGTGATCGGGAGAAATGAAGACTCAACGCCGTTTCTCTTCGCTTTATTTGCGGCGATGGCGGTGGTGGCGGCGGCGGCGGCAGAAGGGGTAGATTGGTCAATATGCTATCACCGAACGACATCGTGTGAGAAAAATTTGCTCATTCTAATAGTAATTCCTTTTATTTTTTATTTGCTAGTGCAAACAATCAATACTAATTACTACTCCGTATGCAATTTGGCTTACGTCTTGCTTATGTTCAAATAGTCCTCGATTCTGTTTCTTTCGATTCTTTACGTCGAATTCCAATTTGTTTAGTCTCTTAACTGCAATGATTGCTCTGTTCCGCATTTGGATTGTTTCTTGATTGTGATGCGCGAACTTTCTCTTTTTCGACAAAATTGTGGCCGCCGGGGGAGTTATAAGATTGAAAAATGTTACTATATCTTTATAAATTTCCATACTAGTAGTAATAATGATAACACACACTCGTAGCTAAATGTGGTCATGTCACCCATTTTTTATGTAAATTGTGTCGGTTTAATCTTTAATGTTGAACCATAGGAAAGAAAAACAGAATACCAAGGTCACCAACAAAGTACGTACAAAAACGAAACTATATGTGTATATAGTATTACTCGTCTTTAGACTACCACTTGGGTGGCTTAACTGCTATGTTACTCAGACACGGCTGGAAGTGTCGGAGGTGGATGCGTGTCGGGGTGTCTGACACGGCTATTTTATGGAAAAAACTTTGATTTTTTTCTGTCTGAAATGGAGTGTCTAGGTGTCGTGTCGTGTCCGACATGCGACACGACATGTAAATGAAGTGTCTGAGTAACATAGCTTAACTGTGACTTGATATACTCCATAGTCCATACTAGTATACTACTATTTTTTTCCAATTTTTGTGTGAAAAACATGATTTGATCCATAACTTGAAAGTCAACGAAGTATTCACTCACGTGTTTGCCAACTCCAGTGCTCTAATCCATCTTGATTACTCTCACTAATTTATTATTTTCTACTAACTAACCATTTTGAGCAGACAAGGATTAATACTTGTATTTTGGACCCTTGTTTTTCAGAAAAAAAGAAACTTTAATTTCAGAAACATAACCATGGCTTGCAATTGCATTCCATATTTCTTGTTTATTTGTGCTGCTGGTTTTCTGGTAGTCGGGATTCCATTTTCTATGGCCGGGACTGAGAGTAATGTAACGGACAAGCTTGCATTGCTCGAAATTAAGGCCGAAATAACCAATGACCCTGTGGGTGTATTGAGTTCATGGAATAATACCCTTCACTTTTGTAAGTGGTACGGGGTCTCTTGTGATCGTCTGCACCAGAGGGTCACGGCACTAGAACTAGGGGGTTTGGAGCTTACAGGTACCGTTTCTCCATTTATCGGAAATTTAAGCTTCATGTCGAAGCTAAACCTGTCTTATAACAGCTTTAGTGGAATCATCCCTCCAGAAATGGGTCTGTTACGTAGATTGCAGTTTTTGTGGGTCGCCTATAACTTGTTTGGAGGTGTCCCGCACTTAGTTTTCAATATCTCTGCTCTTCAGCAAGTAGATTTAGAATCAAATCAGTTGGAAGGATGTCTGCCTTCAGATTTTGGGGTCATGCTCCCTAATCTCCAATATTTCTTCATAAACGATAATAATTTCTCGGGATCAGTTCCTGTATCGTTTTTTAATCTCTCAACTCTTGAGCAAGTAGATTTAGGATCAAACCAGTTGCGAGGTAGTCTGCCTTCGGATTTTGGGGTTACACTCCCTAATCTTCAGTATTTCGTCATCAAAAATAATAACTTCTCAGGAACCATTCCTGCATCATTTTTCAATCTCTCTGCTCTCGAGAAAGTAGATTTAGGAACAAACCGGTTGGAAGGTAGTCTGCCTTCGGATTTTGGGGCCATGTTCCCTAATCTCCAATATTTTGTCATAAACAGTAATAAATTCTCAGGATCCATTCCTGCTTCGATATCCAATTGCTCCAATTTAGTGACTGTCGTAATGGCTGGGAATCAGCTTCGAGGACAAGTTCCTTCTTTGCAGGGGTTAGACAACCTTGAAAATCTTTATCTCTTTGATAACTTTCTTGGGATTGGTGAAGCTACTGATTTCGACTTTGTTTCTTCCATGGCCAATGCAACCATGTTAAAGAGGTTTGTGATAGGAAACAATAGACTCAGTGGAACATTTCCTAGGATGTTTTGTAACTTCTCAGAGCTTTTGGTCCTAACATTTGGAGAAAATAATGTGACGGGAGAAATTCCGTCATGCATAGAAAATCTAGTGCAGTTGACGAGCCTTGATGTTAGAGAGAATTACCTTGTTGGGGCTATACCCCAGAGTATAGGAATGCTCCAAAGTGTATACGCTCTTGAGCTTTCTAGCAACTTACTGACAGGCCAGATACCGTCTTCACTAGGAAACTTAACCCTGCTAAGTGAATTATTTTTGTCGGGCAATAAACTCCAAGACCAAATACCCTCCGCTTTAGGCAACTGTAGAAGCTTAACTCTTTTAGATCTTGCTTACAATAATCTCAGTGGCAGGATACCTCCTGAGGTGTTACAGTTATCTAGCTTAGCAATATACCTCAATCTATCTAACAATGGTTTCACTGGGCCTCTGCCTTATGAAGTGGGGAAGCTGGTGAATCTCGTTGTTCTTGACATTTCTAACAACTTACTATCAAGTGAAATACCAAGCAGTATTGGTTCTTGCACAGTGCTGGATGAGCTATACCTTGAGGGTAACTCCTTCCATGGTGTCATTCCTACCGCATTGACATCGATAAAAGGTCTTCAAATTTTGGATTTGTCGCAAAATAATTTATCTGGCATGATCCCAGAGTTTCCACCGGATTTCAATTTACAAAGGCTAAATATATCGTACAATAACCTTGAAGGAGAGGTACCTACTTCAGGAGTCTTTGACACCACTGGTGTTTCGGTATCTGGAAACAGTCTGCTCTGCGGAGGGTTACCTCGGTTAAAGTTGCATCCCTGTAAGTATAGCAGAGATACCCATAATAGACGATTTGGCCTCAGAAATCATATAAGAATGGGAGTTCTTTTCGGAATTTCTGGATTTATCGTTTTGGTGGCATGTGTATTATTATATTTCCTCTTTTGCAGGAAGAGAACCAGGAAGCCGACTGGTCCATCTAATTTGGAAAGTTCCCTAGAAAATTTGTCTTACCAAATGCTACATCAAGCCACAAATGGGTTCTCTACTGAAAATCTTATTGGTAGTGGGGGATCTGGGGTTGTATACAAAGGAACCCTTAATCCAGATATTGGAACTGTGCTTGCGATCAAGATATTTAACCTTGAACACCATTGTACGTCTAAGAGCTTTGTTGCTGAATGTAATGCACTCCGCAACATCAGACATCGGAATCTCATTAAGGTCTTAACAGCTTGTTCAAGTCTTGATTATCAAGGCAAAGATTTTAAGGCTCTGGTTTATGAGTATATGGTGAATGGTAGTTTGGATGACTGGTTGCATCCAAGAAAGGATATTAGTGAGAACAGGAGCGCAGGTAATGCACCAGGGAACTTGAATCTTCTTCAGAGACTTGAAATTGCAGTTGATGTTGCTTTTGCTTTGGAGTATCTTCATCATCAGTGTGGTGCGGCTGTGGCTCACTGTGATCTCAAGCCAAGCAATGTGCTCCTTGATGAAGATATGGTCGCACATGTGGCAGACTTTGGCTTGGCCAAATTTCTCACTCCAAACATAAGTCTCTCTAGTGCATATCAGCCCAGCTCTGTTGGAGTCCGGGGGACTATTGGCTATGCACCTCCAGGTAGTTGACAAGCATTTTGTGTTCCGTACACCCTCCCCACTTATTTTGGTTCAAATATAATTCTGTTGGATTTGTTTTACTGCGTCTTCTAATTTTAATGAATTGATTGCAGAATATGGAATGGGAAATGAGGTATCTATCAGCGGTGACGTGTATAGTTTTGGAATCCTTGTTCTGGAAATGTTTACGGGTAAAAGGCCTACTGATGACATCTTCAAAGAAGGCATGAGTCTGCATGACTTTGTGAAAGTAGCTATGTCTGATAAGGATATTAAGATTCTAGATCATGTTTTTCTCAATGATATTGTTGGAGAGGATTCAAGCAGCAAGATAATATTTGAGGCCTTGATCTCTGTTCTTGAAATCGCAGTTACTTGCTCCACTGAGTCCCCACAAGAAAGGCCGAATATGGTTTACGTTTCTGCAAAGTTGTTTTCAATACGGAACAAGCTCCAAGCATGTAGCAACAGTGAAAGATCATCCATACCGTCCAGACAGGTAGTTAGACTTTGATTACAAAGCCAGATGAGAGTTTAATATTCGCAGAATTTTCGTATCAAAGTGTAATTTCTGTTTTCTTTGGTTGCAGGTAGACTAGGATGGGCTGTTTTGCTTGTCTTGTGCCTGTGAGCGAGCGAGTTTTACCATTTATCACTGCAAATTCATGGTGTTGCTACTTTTTTTGTGTATGTTATCTAATACCAAGTTTGAGATCACTTCTGTATGCACGTTTCCAAGAGGTTAGGAAATCGTCCACTACCTCTGTATCTGTAACAACCAAAGGTAATATCTGAAATGTATGCTTATGATCTCCTTTTGGCTCATACTCTTTGTTTAGCGATGCTAGTTGCTCTTTGAATCTGCTCTCTCGTTGGCTTTAAATTGACTTGCAGAAATTTTTAGCCCACTTTTGTTTGTCGTGTGTGTTTCTGGAAAAGATAGCCTCTTGTTTCAGAACTTACTGCTAATTAACTGCAATATTCAACACCTTGTGAGGCTGACGTCTAGTTTTGAAGACATTCTAAGGCAAAATTATTTCACAGAGATGAGGTTTGATATAGTTTGGCATACGACCAAAGCAGTATTCTGCTATTTCTTTCTGTCAATTAATGAAACAAGATCTTACTTTTATTTTGGTGAAAGAGAGTATTGACTATTTATTTGTAGACCTTTCCCTCTCACATTGCTTCTTCCGAATGTAATTCAAAGACTGCAGGTCTCAGAAATGGCCTCCTTCCTATTACGGGCAAGGTTGCGTGCCTCTGAACTCCTCATATCCTGCATTGACGTGATTGTATGGTTCTGGGCTTGTGTTTTTGTAGATTGGATTGATAATGATTATAAAGTATTACTTGTGTTAAGCCTTTGAGCTGTTTCTTTAAAGATATAGGCACGTCTCGGACTTCATGTAACATGATCATTTTATCTTATGATGCTGGAAATAGGGACATATTATCAGGCGTTGCGAAAAATTTATACCAAATAACTGATTGCCTGCCTGTGCGTGGCAGTGTGGCACCCTGAACGTTGGTAACTTGAGATTGACCAGGGTATTGCAGTGTTTAACATTCACTAACAAAATCATTTAGCATTATGCCTATTGTGCTGTGAATTGGAAAATCTGGTGCAGAATCTCTTGTACCGTAACAGATTGATCATGCTCACCAGAAACAGATTAAACTGATAACGACATTGCAGGAAATCTCTCTTTCACCTCAGACATCATTTATCAGCATGACAGTATTATGTGGCGCATTTTTCGGGTAGACATCCATTTGCTCTGTGTTGATGTCGAAGTGCATCATCTTATCACAAATTTAAGATCTCATTATTTTGCACAAGGGTTGCTCTCGAGTACGACTTCAGAGGCTAGGTGAAGCCGCTGACTCAAACGACAGCGCATAAGCGGACACCATGGCTCTCTGCTCTGGTTTGTACCCTACAACTCTTCTTTTGCAAAAATTCATTACATTAAGCCATTAAGGAAATAGAATATCCATATTTTCCTACACCAGTTCATCAGTATACTGACGTTTGTGCTTATGTAAGCAGTAAGCTCTAAGGGGCAATATTGTTACAATATCTTGCATTATTTAGGTCAACTCTAAATAATGCATATTCCAAGTTTGTACAACTTGTAGCTGACATTTTTTTCGGCTAAATGTCAACTGTTTTACACTGGTTTGATAGTCTGGTGCTTATTTTGGGCAAGTCTAAGCTTTGCGCCAACCTTATTTTACAAAAATCTACACTAATTCAGATTATTGGCAATAAGTGAATGTTACATCAGTTCTTCAAATCAAGATTTAACACCTGCATATCATTGACCATCGTTTTCGGGTTCGCCATTTTTTTAAATTCCTCAAATTTAATGTGATTTATTAAGTTAATGTGTATATTTGCACCTTAAATAACGTAGAACCATTTTCTTTCCATATAACTGAGCTTTACCTAAAAAAAAAAACGAGTAGCTTTTGTTTCATGCACTTTCTTGCTATATCTGATGCACAATGCAGATGATGTTTTGCCAAAGTATGTCTTATATATTATGTGTGATGTTCCTTGGCTGCTTCTCTGTAAGCTCAGGCCTTGTAATGCAACAGGGTAATGAAACGGATGGACAAGCACTGCTCGAAATTAAAGCTAAAATAGTGAACGATCCTCTTGGGGTTACGAGATGGTGGAATGATACAACCCCATTTTGTCAATGGAATGGTGTAACATGTGGCCGCGCTCACCAAAGAGTTGTAGCTTTGAACTTGCAAGGTTCAAAACTTGTGGGCACCATTTCCCCATACATAGGGAATTTGAGCTTTATAACAGATTTGCAGCTCCAAAATAATAGCTTCTCAGGGCATATACCCTTAGAAATTAGCCGTTTAAACATGCTACAAAATTTGCTGCTCAATGACAATTTTTTTGAAGGTGTCATTCCAGGAAATATATCTGGTTGCTCGCGCCTTGCTATGCTTAAGCTCGGACATAACCAGCTTGTGGGAGGGATCCCCACTGAGCTCGGCTCCTTAATGAACCTCCAGTATCTTTCTTTGAATGTCAACAACTTGACAGGTAATATCCCTTCGTCTCTAGGCGATTTATCCGCCCTTACCAAGCTCTTTTTGGGTGTAAATGGCTTATCTGGTAGCATCCCTGACAGTCTAGGCAAGCTGAAAAATCTGACAGTTTTGGCTCTGGGAGAGAACAGATTGTCAGGAGTGATACCTGCTCAAATATTCAATCTTTCTTCACTTGAAGTTCTTGATTTCGGGGACAACTTCTTCCGCGGAAGTCTTCCCCCAGATTTAGGTATCACTCTCCCAAATCTCCAGCTCTTTTCTGTCTCTAATAATCATTTAAATGGGTCTATTCCTGCTTCCATATCCAATGCTTCCAACCTGGCAACTCTTCAGTTGAATCTTAACAATTTTGTTGGGCAAGTTCCATCTCTGGATAAACTACAGATGCTCCAGCTTCTAGCACTTGACTTTAATTTTCTGGGAACTGGACAAGCCTCGGATTTAGGCTTTCTTTACTCTCTGGCTAATGCAACCATGTTACAGATACTAGACATAAACAACAACAATTTTGGAGGTATGTTAAGTGATTTGTTCTGCAACTTACCCACTGCTCTCACTATTCTGAAGCTAGGCAGTAATAGGTTCTCTGGCCATATTCCGACTTGTATCGAAAGGCTAGTTAACTTGGAAGCATTTGCCATTTGGGAAACCCAGTTATCAGGTAAAATTCCTGAAAGTCTTGGCAAACTGAAATATCTTGAGATGTTAGATTTGGATCAGAACCAATTGTCAGGATTTGTTCCAACCACTCTTGGTAATCTGAGCAGTCTAACTAACATAGTTTTATCCCGGAATTATCTTCAGGGTCATATCCCTTCAAGCCTTAGCAACTGTAAGAAGTTGCAGGAGATAGACCTTTCTCAAAATAATTTTAGTGGTCGGATACCGTCAGAACTTTTTAGCATCTCAACCCTGACGGATGCTTTCAATGTATCTCAAAACCATCTGACAGGGTTTCTTCCTGTGGGGGCTTGGGATTTGAGTAATCTCCTAGTGCTGGACATTTCCGGAAATTATATATCAGGTGAAATCCCAAGCAGTCTTGGAACTTGTGTCGTCTTAGAAAAGCTATACATGCAGGAGAACTTGATCCATGGGGAAATTCCTTCATCTTTGGATGCCCTGGGGAGTCTTCAGGAACTGGACTTGTCTAGGAACAATCTTTCTGGACAAATTCCTGAATATCTGGCGAACTTTTCGCTGTGGAAGCTCAATCTATCTTACAATGATTTTGAGGGGAGGGTACCCTCTGGTGGTGTCTTTAACAATGCATCAGCTGTTTTCTTACAGGGAAATGTTGCACTTTGTGGAGGGATGCGTGAGTTAGGACTGCATGTTTGTGCCATTGATAATGTTCATAAGAGAGGAACACACCATGTTTGGAAAGTCGTACTGTTTGTTTTTTTAGGGTTTCTTGGGGTTGTCGTGCTCTTTGTTTCCGTGTTAGTCTATATGTTTCGCTTGAGGAATAGGACAAAGGAAGCTGATCCAAGTTCTTTAAAAGACTCCTTCCTATATGTATCTTATCAGAGCCTGTTAAAAGCTACCACTGGGTTCTCAACTGAAAATTTAGTTGGTAGTGGTGGGTTTGGATCTGTATACAGAGGAACTCTTGATACAGATGGAACCATTGTCGCTGTCAAGGTATTGAACCTTCAACGTCAAGGTGCTTCTAAGAGTTTCATGGCTGAATGCAATGTTATTCGGAACATCAGACATCGAAATCTTGTCAAGGTGCTATCAGCATGTTCAGGTTTTGATTACCAAGGCAATGATTTCAAGGCCTTGGTTTATGAGTTTATGGTTAATGGTAGTCTGGAAGATTGGTTGCATCAACCAGTCATGGCAAGAAATTATAAACTGAAGAATCTAAATCTTCTTCAAAGATTATTGCTGTAGATGTTGCCTTTGCATTGGAGTATCTTCATCATCACTCTAGTCCAAAAATTGTGCATTGTGATCTGAAGCCAAGCAATATTCTCCTGGATGCTGACATGAACGGACATGTTGGGGACTTCGGCCTGGCAAAGATCCTTGCGGATGATGCTAACTCTTCTTCAACTTTCAGCTCTGCAGGAATCAGAGGAACAGTTGGTTATGCTCCTCCAGGTACGCGATTTGATTACTTGATTCTTGTCTCTCGTGACTAACCCCCTTTACCTGGTCACTGTAGGAATGTTGTTGTCGTTGTAGTACATAGATTTCTGACTCAAACATTTGCAATGGTAATTGCAGAATATGGAATAGGCAATGAGCTGTCTACTAGTGGCGATGTGTACAGTTTCGGCATCCTTTTGTTAGACACGTTTACAGGAAAAAGACCTACTGATAACATGCTGGAAGAAGGTTGCAGCCTGCACAGTTCAGTTGAAGCAGCATTGCCTGACACTGACCAACTAATCGAGATTATAGATCCTGTTCTCATCAAGGATTTGGCTTACGGGGACCCAAATGCAGAACTTGATCCCAGTACAACCATCTTAAACAATGATGAGATCTTTCAGGCCATAATTTCTGTGCTGAAAGTCGGACTCTCGTGCTCTGCTGAACTCCCTCATCAACGGCCAGATATTAAGGTTGCTGCAGCTAATCTGGTTTCAATCAGGAAGAAGTTTTTAGGCAGTAGTCATTTACAACAATGAAGAACTTCACTTGGTATAATAATGCTCCAAATTGTGCGTCTAGTTCTATCTTTCACTTTGTATAAACAATCAAGCTACTTCGGATTTCAAATACGATTTAATCTATTTTCTCTAATTCCATGGAGTGTCACATAATTTATAATATGATCCTGTATTATTGTTTAACTAGTATTCATGCCCTTAGATTTTCCAAAAACTTTTATAATCGATACACTAAAATATCAGGTCGCCCTCCTCACAATTAAACTCCTACCCGAAAACATGAAACAAGTCTCTCCAAACATCTCATTTGTAGTCGAATCTATCACCGACAATTCAAAAACTGCAATATGATGATTATAAGGGTTAAAAATAAAAATAAAAATAAAAATATCATGTTTTTTTGGAAAAAAAAAAAAAGAATTACATGGCATTTTTAAAGAGAAAATTTAGAGGGAAAATAGAAAAGAAGGACCTCCCTCAAACATAATTAGGGTTTATGAAAAACCTCCCCAAATTAAAATCCCCAGAAACTCTTCATCAATGGAGTCTGAGCTAAACCAGAGAAACAATCGTAACGAAGAAATTGCCCCAACTTCAGCTTTGACTTACCTTGACCCTCTTTACTGGTAAGTTTTCTTCTTCTCTTACTCTCCCAATTAATACACAATAAAAGTTTTTCATGATTAAATTGGACTAACATTTCATTCTAAAGTTTTAATTTTGCACCTGATTAATCAAAAATTTATGCAGGAATGATAGATTTTCTAAGGAAGAACATTATGAATGGTTCAAAGATTATTCCCATTTTCGGCACCTTATTTTGGAGCACATTCAACCTAATTCCTCTGTAATTTCTCTCTTTATTCTTATTTTAATTTGAATTTTGATTGTTAATTTGTGCTTAGTGAAGTTTATTATGTTGTGGGTTTAATATGAATTTTTGATTAGTTAGAGTTAGAAGGTGATGGGTAATTTGGGAATTTGTAGGTGCTGGAATTGGGTTGTGGGAATTCTCAATTAAGTGATGCAATGTATGAAGATGGTATAAAGGATATTACTTGCACCGACTTGTCGCCGGTTGCTGTCGAAAATTTGCAGAGCAGGTTGGTGTCCAAGGGTTACAAAGGTTTGTGCTTTTTCTCACTGTTCTAATGTGTAAAGTTCTCTTCTTTGTACAAGTTTTATTTGCATTGTTGTCGTACGATTGGTTCTTTCTATTGGTGCTCATCCTGGTTGGTGGTGCGTAGTGCTTAGCAGCTAAGATTTACTCGTAATGTTAAGTTTGAATCGTTTTAATATGCAAAAAAAGCTGCATTTTTTTTTTCCTTGTGGAATACCAGACTGTATTTTCTATGAGACCAAAATTTGTTCAACAAATTGTGTTTCAATTAACCATGGATAGATGTGCTAAAAGGTCTCGTTTCCTTAGTGTTTGATTTGTTGATCAATTCAGAGTCATGTTACGTTCATGTTAGTACTTGCAGTGTGTTGTTTTTGAGGGCCTTGAGTATGAGTATGACATATAAGGAGATTGATGAGGGTAGTAGGCTAGTAGCTGTAGACTTGCAAAGTATGGCCAAATGTCGACTCTTCTAAGTTTTACTGATCTAATGCTTCATTCTGAAGTGGCCGTCAGTGGATGCACTTTTGACAAATTCTTCATTAAGGATTTAAGGGTCATCTGGAAACAACACACGCATATAGGCAGGAGCCTTTAAAATAATGCCTAAATTGTGCTTAAAATTGACCATGGTTAGCTGCTTTAAAATGTGCTTTGTTGTGTTTGCTTTGTGTTCTTGGTATCCGCTGAAGTTTGATGTGAAGTGAGGGAAAAAGTTTGTATAGAGTATAGACTCACACTTGCGGATGATGGGATTTCTCTTGTTAGTTTTTTCTTGTGGTTGCCTTGCTTTGTTCTAGTTTGAGTGCAGCAACCGTTGTTTTGTATAGCTCCTGACATTCTTGGTGTTTATGTGGGACCGCAAATGTCAGAAATTAAGGCCATGGTTGCGGATATGTTGGACTTGCCTTTTGGGGATGAGACATACGATGTGGTCATAGAGAAAGGAACAATGGTAAGAACTCCTATCCTACAAGTAGCCTGAAAGAGGCGGTATTATGTATATCCCCTTGTCTTTTGGCTTTTAATCTTTAAAGTGTAAATACACTTGCGATTGAAGGATGTATTGTTCGTGGACAGCGGTGATCCATGGAATCCACAAGCCGAAACTGTGAGAAAGGTCATGGCAATGCTTCAAGGCATACACAAGGTCTTGAAACCGAATGGTGTCTTTATCTCCATTTCATTTGGGCAGGTAGTACTCTTACTGTATGTTATATGCCCACTGAACTATTCGAATTGCATGAGTTCCCATCTCTTCTCGTTTATGTTTCTTATCAGTTGTTTCCTCGCTTTGTGCCAGCCACATTTCAGGCGGCCAATATTTGAAGCTCCTGATTTTACATGGTCAATGAAGTGGAACACATTCGGGGATGGCTTCCATTATTTCTTTTACACTTTGAGGAAGGTTAGTGGTATTGCTTATGATGGCTGGTTTACTTAGAATGCTGTCTGGTTCTGGATTCGGACACAGTTTTGATTTCTATGGACAGAATTTTTATCGTTTGTCAAAATCTATGGCAACCACCTAAACGTTCTTTTGACCTTTAGTTTTCACTTCAAGCAATGAAAACTTATCTCGAGTTTGTATTTCCATGTTATTGAACCTCGGTTGTTTATGATTTATAGGGTACGAGATCATTGATTGACGAACAAACTGCTCAGAAATCAGAAGTGCCATCAATCTGCATGTTACAAGATGAGCTAGAAGGTGAAGACTACCTATTCCGGACCAATTTTGATGACAGCGACGAAGACTGATCCGAGCTGTTGAGTACGAGTACTCCATATGAAATTGAGATTCTTTTGCGAGTACTCCATATGAAATTGAGATTCTTTTGCAAGTGCAAAACAAAAGAGTCCTGCATTTTTCACCTATGTACTTTTATGGTCCTACACTCCTACCCTTCTTAAGTTTCCTACCTCCCTTCTTAGGTCTTGTCAAAACCTTTATCCTAGTGAAGTTCACATGGACGGATTTAAAGTTATATATCGTGATTCTGAATTTCCTCTTTTAACATCAACATCTTTTAAAACACGTACTTTTTCATATAATGCTACCGTTCAATTAGAACGCCCACAATTTGTGTCGAATGGTCTCATAGAACACATGTTTTACACCCTATTTGCTTAATGAATGGGAAGCCAACACCAAACCCATGTTTTTATGGGACGTTTTTTTTCTTTTTTTTTTAGAATATAATCAATAAATAAAAAGTCAAAGAGGGTAAACAACCTAAACTGAGCTCTTTAACCCATTGAACTCTTTTTAAGTAAAAAAAAAAAAAAAAAAAAGATTTTTAGGGGACCTTTTTTGGGAAATAATTAATAAAAAAAGTACGAAGTCAAAGGGAGAGACTAGCAAAACAACCTAAAAACTGAAGTCTTTGTTTCCTGCTTTTGGGGACGACAAGATGGAGTCAGACGAGGAATATTTACTACTCAGTGACGATGATGATTTCGATGATGCTGCTGCTGCTGACTTCGACTCTGCAACTGATCCTGCTCCTGTTTCTCGCCCTTCTTGTCAGGTCCCTCTTTCGATCATTCTTTTTCTTTGTTTTACGATTATATGACGGTTTCATATGACGATTCTTGTTAGCAGACGTTGTCGCTTTCCGTTACATAGAAACGTTTGTGCAATTGGGTTTATGTCTGTTGTCTATTTTTTCTGATTGACGTTCTTTTTTCAGTTCTTTGAAGTATATTTTAATACTGGTAGATGAAATTTTTTTTAAGGTGCATAGTGAAATTAGTGATATTTCATAACAAAGGGGCATCACTCTCGTTAACACGAGAATCGTTTAACCATCAGCCTAGATTTTTGGTTGAGAATATCCGACAACTCTAGAGCCCCGACTACTTCTGAAGTCGTAAAAATAGTTTAGAATGTGGGGAGCTAAGTTATTTGGGCAATTGGGTTTATGCAGGTGATTACAAGAGAATCTCTTCTAGCTGCACAGGTGAGTTCACATTCTTTTTTTCCCTTATAATTTCGGGTTTTTCGAATGTTCTGGTGTTTTCATGAGTTGAGGCTCAGTTGGATGATGATGTTGATGTTGATGTTGTTGTCAGAGGGATGTTTTGCAAAGTGTGATGGACTTGTTGATGGTACAAGAACGGCATGCTAGAACTTTACTGATTCATTATCATTGGGATTTGGATAATTTAGTCTCAATCTTTGCTGAGAAGGGTAAAGAACACTTGTTTTCTGAAGCTGGTGTCAAATGGATTGAGTCTGATCACGACTCTGAATCTCGGTCACCTTCTTCAACTGTCTTCTGTTATGTTTGCCTGGAGGATGTCCCGGTTAATGAGTCGACACAAATGGATTGCCAGCACTCATTTTGCAATCACTGTGAGCAATAGTTTTCGTTTCTCATTGATTTCGCCTTTATTCATATGTATGGACCATTGTGATGATTATCTTGTATAACTGTATTATTTCAGGCTGGATAGAGCATTTCATTGTGAAAATAAGCGAGGGGAACAGCAGGCGTATAAGGTGTATGGCAGACAAGTGCAATACAGTTTGTGATGAATCTGTTATACGGAACTTAGTAAGCAAGAGACAGCCGGACCTGGCAAAGAAATTTGATCGCTTTTTACTCGAGTCATACATTGAGGAGAATAAGTTGGTTAAGTGGTGCCCTAGTGTCCCTCATTGCGGTAATGCTATACGTGTTCAGGGTGATGTGCTCACCGAGGTGGGATGTACCTGTGGTTTGCAGTTCTGTTTCAAATGTTCATCAGAGGCACACTCTCCTTGTTCTTGTTTGATGTGGGAGTTGTGGAGCAAGAAGTGGAAAGATGAATCACTCACGATGAGTTGGATGAGGGTCAATACAAAGAACTGTCCCTGGTGTCACAAAAGCGTTGAGAAGAACGGAGGGTGTAATATCGTCTTGTGTGTGTGTGGAAAACGTTTCTGGTAAGATATCTCATCTAATTATCTAGATTTACTTGCAAGGCTTTACTAACGTTTGGTTCAAGTTTCTGTTTTTCGCGTATAATACCAGAACTTGAATAGATTGACTTGGTTAATGATCTGTTTTGCTTTCAACAGCTGGATGTGCTCGCTAGGAAAGAGCTATGGTCATAACTGTGGTCGTTACACGGATCCAGGAGTCGAGATTGAATCAGTGAAAGCGTCCCTCTACCGATACATGCACTATTATGACCGATTTAAAGCTCATAGAGACTCCTTGAAGCTGGAGACTAAACTAGAACAGACTGTGAAAAAAAGGATCTCTGAACTTCAGTTGGAAGTGGAGCTCCGGGAGCTTCTAGATTTCAAATGGTTAGAAAAAGGGTTGTCATTGTTATTCCGGTCTAGACGAGTACTCTCACACTCGTATGCCTTTGTCTTTTACATGTTTGGAGACGAACTCTTCAAGAACGAGTTTAGTAAGGCAGAGATAGACATCAAGCGGAATTTGTTTGAAGACCAACAGCAACAATATGAGGCTAATGTTGAGAAGCTCTCGGGATTCATAGAGCAGGTTGTTGTTCTATGCAAGAGTCGAGACGACGTTATTGACATAAGATCAAAGGTGATTGTGTTGTCTAAGGTTGTTGACAGGCTCTGCAGGAGCATGTAAGTACACTTGCTGCTATCTATATTTAAAAAGCTGAGAAATTGTTGTTAGTTCATTGTTTGATACATGTTTAAATTTTGTAGGTATGAGTGTATAGAAGTTGATTTGCTAGGCAGTCTTCGGTTCCAGAATCACAGCATTGCTTTGTATAGATCTGATGGGGTAGATATGGCATCAGAACTATCTGCTTCTGAAAATGGAGATCTGCCATCAGAAGATGAGATTAATGGTAATAATATCATGCCATTTACATTATGAGGTGTTGTATACTTGTAGGGCTGAGCATATTTCGGTATAGTGTTATGGACCAGACAGGGTCATTTGGCCGGACTGAAAGTTTATGGTCCGTTCTTTTGATCTACAAAATATTGAATTCTCGGTCTGATCCGATCTTAGACCAATGCTTCTAATGATATGCATTTGTTTCCTGACAAACACTTGGGTATGTTATTATGTTATTTTTGACAAGTTGAAAGGTCACTGTTGTAGGATGATCTTACCTGACTAATTGCTTAAATTTCGGTGAAAGGATGTTGAATTTCAATATAATAACTATATCAATGATGGTTTAATTTTGTGTTTTTGTAGGGTGGATGACGAAAATCGATGAATCTTCAAGCTCAAAAACGTCTTCTAAAAGGATGAAGGTTTAGCAGCCGATTAGTGAAAGTTCATTCATGCAGTTGATATAGCAGCTGCAAATTACCCAATCTGATTTTTTTCTGACAAATGTTAGATATTAGCTCCCTGATCACAGAAGGGAGGAGTTCTATAGATCTGAACTCAAAATTGAACAAGGTGCCAATCTCAATAGTTGATAGTTGATGGTCTGAGATCAAATCTTCATGAGGAAGCTGCTTTTAACAGTTTATAATGTACTGTCTATTTGCAATTTCTAAATGGAATTTTTTCCTTGATTTTTCAGGATATATTATTTTTGCTCGAGGAAACAAAAGTTTAGAATTTGTTAATATGATCATTTTTTTTGGACGAATATTATGTTCATTTACCGATAGAATTTCTGTAATTAGACAAGGTTATCTCATTTTGCGTCTCAATGGGGAGTACTTGATGATTTGACATACCAAAAATCACAATTAATATAAATTAGTTAGATCGAAAACAATACGTCAAATAAAGAAAAAGTTGAGACACAATGCAAGCTTAAATTGACTGATCTATAACACCATACCCAACCATGTCACTATTGTCTCGTGGACGTATAATGTCACGCTGTGTATTAGCTACACACTTCGACAAACTTACGAGGCATCTTGTTAAACTCGTAACGTAAAATTCTATGTTACGCTACCACACCATAAAAGGGATTCAGGACACAGAGTGCATAAAACGAAGGACTAGACATTATAGTGGACTAAAACAGGACATTAGCGCCACAGCGGTCAGCGTTACAGACGAATTTCTCATTTCTCGGTTACAGTGTAAAGAAAAAAATTCTGTGACTTGTGGAGGAAGCTGAAACTCGTCCAACTTCTTGTCATATGCGCAAAAACCCAAACGTTCAGCAAGAATCATGCGTATAACCGCTAACTTCGAGGTAATTCTCTATTATTATTTTCTTTTGTATACTCTACTTTCATCAATTTATCGATTAATTTTGTACGATATAGGGCTAAATTGGTTAATTCTAGGGATTAAAGTTTCGAACTTTACAATGGTGTTGGACTAAGTTTTTGTTGGTTGTTTTTGTATCAAAGTTTCGAACTTTAGTATCGTTACCATTAGTTAAGAGCGAGTTTTGTGTGAGACGATTTGACAAACAGACCAAGTCATGAACTTTCTTGACTTTTTGCTGCCCGAAATTGTAGAAACTTTGCTCAGGACCAGTAATTATCAATTACGATATCAAAGTTTGGAACTTTTTCTGAATTTAGTAAGCAATGTGTTAGGGCATAAGAAGAGGACACGATTAGGGCAGAGATATGTTCAATTGTGAATTTGGGGATGTTGCTCTTTTACCAAGTGTAGTGTTCACACCATGTGATTTAAGGTTTAGCAAGCTTTTGATTCTTAATTGAAAATTTGTGTTGGAATGACCCGGGTTCGAGTCCTTGAGACCCCTAGGGCCGATTATTGTTTCGAAGTTTTGTGGGTGCTAACATTCTTGTTTGGAATGGGTTAATTGGGACGGCGCAAAAAGGAAAGCAAAAAGTTTAATTTGGGATGGAGGGAGTATTTCTAAACAGTTTGTGGGTGCTAACTGCTAACATTCTAGTTTGGAATGGAGGGAGTGTGTGATTACTGAAGTTTGAACAGTTGGTTTTTTCCCCAAATTTTAATATGGACAATGAGGGTTATTTCTGAAGTTCAATATCTGAAACAATTTGATTTTTATTGCCTGCATTTGGAAGAATTGTGACTGATTTTATATGTTTAAGTAATCATGCGTCTGCTGCATTCTGCTGATTTCTTACAGGAGGAACTGAATTTGGATGATTGTAAGAAAACCGACAATGATATGACAGCATTAGTGAGTACATCTCTCTGCCTCTCATAACAATTTTGTTTACCAGTCAGACATAATACTTAGCTTGTATGCTATTGTCCTGTAAAAGAAACCAACTTTTGCGAAATACTTGTCCACTGATGTATGGTTGACAATTCTGTATGTTCTGAAGTGGTTTTGATATTGCAGGTTGTGGGTAATTGTGATCAGCAGAAGAAAGAGACTCTAACCAATGTAAATGAAATACCTTTGCCAGAGGAGATTGACCCTACATCTATTGAATCGAAACAGCATGAGTCTACTGAAGAAGTACTGCATGTCTCTGGAAGACTAAGTCAGTCCCAAGGTAATTCTGGTGTTGTGGAAGAGAAGGTGGAAAGTATGTATGTTTCAAAGAAGCTTGACAGTGAAGTGGAAGCACGCTCACAGAGAGAAACAGACGGTTGTGAAGGTAAGGAGATGTTTGATATTACTGCATTAGCTGCTCTTTTGAAGGCTGTAGCTGGCTCTGAGTTAGAATATGGGTCTGCCCTTACTAGTGTAGGGCCATTAGTCCAGTATGTCATGCCTGCAGCTACTCCAGCTACCATTTCCGCTTCATCAGAGGTGAACCTTAGTGAAGAAGAGAAAAGTAGGCTACAGAAATTACAGCAACTGAAGGTCAAGTTCTTGAGGCTTGTTGGAAGGCTTGGCTATACAGTTGAGTCGGCAAGCATTGCAGAAGATGTTATGAATAAGCTGGCATTTTTGACTGGAAGGCCAAAAGATCCAGCCTTCAGTTTTAATGATGCAAAACAGAAAGCTGCCGAGCTTGAGGCTGAAGAGAACGATGACCTGAACTTTTCTTTGAACATCTTAGTTCTTGGGAAAAGTGGGGTTGGCAAGAGTGCCACCATCAATTCTCTATTTGGTGAAGAAAAGGTCAAAGTTAATGCATTTAAATCTGAAACAACCTCTGTGCAAGATATATGTGGAGTTGTTGGTGGAGTCAAGATCAGGGTTATCGACACACCTGGTCTGAGATGTTCTGTCATGGAACAAGGTTTCAACAGGAAAGTCCTAGCCAAAGTGAAGAAGTTTGTAAAGAAATATCCACCTGATGTCGTGTTATATGTGGATAGGCTCGACTCACAGACCAGATATCTCAATGATGTTGCCGTGTTCAGGACTATTACAAGCTTACTTGGTTCTTCAGTATGGCATCGCACAGTCCTCACTCTCACTCACGCAGGTTCAGCACCTCCTGATGGGTCAATAGGCATACCATTGAGCTATGATATTTATGTGTCGCGAGCAAGCCAACTTATTCAGAAGTCTATTGTTGAAGCAGTTGATGATTATCGTCTGATGAATCTGATGAAGGAGATGGCTGTTTCCCTAGTGGAGAATCAGCCTGTGTGTAGAAAGAACCTTAAGGGTGAGAAGGTACTTCCTATTAACGAAACAGGGAGAAACCAAATCCTATTGCTATGCTACTCCAGGAAAGTCTTGTCTGAAGCAAGCACTACCTCCAAGCCTCAAAATCCATTTGGCCAACGAAAACTGTTTGGTCTTCTACGCGCACCTCCTCTTGCACACTGGGTGAGTTCCTTGTTGAAATCTCGGCCACACCCTGGACTTCCGAACCTGGCTGGCATTCCTGAGTCTGAGTTAGACTACTTTACAGAGTCTGATCTAGAAGAGGAGGATGAGTATGATCAGCTCCCACCATTTAGGCCTTTGAGGAAATCTGAGGTTGCTAAGCTCAATAAAGATCAGAGAAACGCATACTTTGACGAATATGATTTGCGAGTGAAACTACTCCAAAAGAAGCAGTTGAAACAGCAGTGCAGATTGCTACGGGAATTTAAGAAGCAAAAGAACAGAGTTTTGGATGACTATGGAGAGATGCCTGAAATGTTTGATGCTGAGAATGAACCTTCATCTGCTGCTGCACCAGAGATATTACCTGATATTGTATTGCCTTTATCATTTGATCCTGACAATCCAACATATCGATACCGAGTCTTAAGGGATCCGAATCCATTTTTCGTGGCTAAGTCTCTTCTGGATATCCGTTGGGACCATGATTGTGGATTCCATGGTGTCTGTATTCAGCGGGATATGGCTATTGCAGAAAAATTCCCAGCAGAATTCGAGGTGCAGATGGACAAAGATAAGGATATTTTCAAGATTTTTGTAGATGCTGCAGTTTCAGCGAAACATGGAGAATGTAAATCTAGCTTACTTGGGGTTGAGATGCGGCCAATGGACGAACAACATGCTTACACCCTTCGAGGTGAAACCAAGTTCAAAATGTCTAAGAATACCAAGACTACTGGTGGATTATCTGTTTTTGTTTTGGGTGAGGATGTGGCTCCTGGATTAAAACTTGAACATCAAGTAAACTTGGGCAAGCGTCTTGTTGTAACCGGTAAAGCAGCAACTGTACGCCATCAGAAATATGCTGCTTATGCAGCTAATCTAGAAGTACGTCTCAGAGGATTAGATTTTCCAGTAGAGCCAATTGAACATGTGTTTGCTGTAAATTTGTTGAAATATGGAGAGATGGCTGTTGAAGCTATTATTCAGTCACAGTTTAAAATCGGGCGTTCTACAAAGATGGCTGTTAATGGTGGTGTCAACACCCAGGGTAGAGGGCACATTGCAGTAACTACAAGAAGCTCTAATTCTATGGAAGCTTTACTTGGAACTCTTGTTCCGATTATAACGGCTGGCTTCTCTAAGTATAAGGCCTGGTATGATGGCCGTGCCAGTGAAAAATAACTCTACTTGCTAGACTCATTTCAATCTTAGTTTCTCTGATTAGCAGTTCTAGCAATGAATATATTATTTGACAGAAAAGTGCTGCTTGTCTAGCCTCTTCTGTTTCTTCTGTAAGAATCTGTCTCATGATAGTATAGCATTCTGATGCAGATTATTTTCTCATTTTGGGTGCTGATTTGTGTGTGTGAGAGAGAGTCAGTGTGTGCTTGATTTTGCGTAACTGATGACAAGTTTCCATAATCATATTCAACTTCATTTACATCAAACAACTGTCTCCATTCCAGTCATTATTGTGCATTTGGAAATTAAGCAACAGTAACAAGTCAACTTTGTTATTATTAACCTAGCATTTATGCATTGTGCAGCATATATTATTTCCTCTGCAGGCACTTTCATACAGAGAAAAATTGCTAGGCCTGCACTTGAAACCAGTGGCGGAGGCATGAGGTCTGCATTAGAAGCTGTATACAGGAATGTCTTTTATGTGAGAGTTCTACATTCAATAATCTAATGCAAGAATTTGATTATGAGCAGGGATTTTGAATGTCTTACTTGATTCGTTTTTTTTTTTTTCTTTACTTGAGCTTCTACTTATGCTGTCTGGCCAATACCGTAAACTTGCAGCTATTCTCAGGTGCAGGATTACAAGTCCTGTGAAATGATTGAGCTCAGGTCGGGCTTATGCTAAATTTTTCGGAGAAAAGAAGATGATACGGAACAAGGCATAATGGGCTCATTGGTTCAACATAGCATAATTCTGTAAGTCTACATTCTTTTCTTTTCACTGTAACTGAAGCATTCATGAAATTTAAATGGCTTGGTTTGGGACAAGACCCGACTAGGCCCCTAGCCCTGTAGCTCAACCCTAATTTAACCTAGCCTGGGCCGAGTTGTAACTACCTGAAATTCAAGGGCTCATTTAGCTGGCTTGGCTCAGTTACAGCCTAATTCACTGTACTTTTTTGCACTGCAGTGTTACGTGAATGTGCATTATGTGTTCAGATGCATGAGAACTAGAATTCTCCATCCTGAATATTGCCATATGCATGCTGTAAAAGACAACTTTTGGGGGGTCTTTGACTAGACAAAAGCTTACTGGGTGTATGATATAAGTTTCTCTGTAAAAAACGAGGGATTATTAGACACTGAAAGCCCACCAAAAACTAGTAATTTCACATCACCCTATCTAATTTGGTTGTTATCTTACATTTTCCCCTCACTTTTCAGCTCTTTTATGGTAATGCCTTTTCTTTATGTCTTTGGTTGAACACACCTTTGGGGCCTTTGTGAGCAAAGGCTCGAAACTTTATTGTTTAGATTGAAATTCCCTTCATCCGCAAGCTGCTCTTTAGATTCAAATCCCCCCTATTTAGCAAGAGGTAGAACTCGGTACTGGAGACGTTTACCAATGTAGTTAGATGAAT
This sequence comes from Spergularia azorica, assembly GCA_038382645.1. Taxonomy (NCBI): domain Eukaryota; kingdom Viridiplantae; phylum Streptophyta; class Magnoliopsida; order Caryophyllales; family Caryophyllaceae; genus Spergularia; species Spergularia azorica. Next base: position 23,049 of record JBBYHQ010075966.1, read on the forward strand.
GATCCGACAAGAGTAGGAGAATCAATTGTGGATATGTTAGAGATTCCATGTATCATCTCCAAATGTTTTGTGCATATCCAATGAGAGATGGTCGTCCCATGTTCATTCTTGTTAATGATGCATAGTGTGTTAGTAAAGCTACTCTCCAAATTATGATCGACATCAAGATTGGCCCAGGCTTGAACTTTAAGAATAGATTATCCAGAAATTGGTGTTACTATTTCTCATAATTAAGCATGAAAACACAAATTAATTGGCTTTACAATATACTGTATCAAAATTTTGAGTGATTAGATCATAGATACTCCATATTTAAATCCTGTGAGTGGCAAAATCCAAATGTTCAAATGCTGTGAAAGTGAAATTTGAGCTTTGATCCCTTTGAATTAAGTCTCCTTTTACAACCAAAAAAGCCACCATGCACCCCTCTCCCTACAATTCTTTTCATGCAACGCAAAAGACCACTAACGCCAAACAAAGTTGCTAGTACTACAAAAACAAGTGCTTTAGCTTTCCAATTGATAGGGACTCCTCACAAATTAAACCCAATCTTTTGAATTTTCTCATGACAACTGTTCCATATCCCTGCTATGCAAGTCCTTTGTTTCCATGCAGCAATACCAAAAATAGTACCACCTTATTGTTTCTTTAATACTCCGCAAGTCCGTAATATCTTAGAGTAACAGTTTCATATATACCGGCCAGATCGTGTTACTCGACTCCGGTTTATTTTGGAACTAAAGCTTCATTGTTGTTGTTGTTGTTGTTACGTCGTGCTATAGAACTCGCACGTTTCTTTAATACTCCGCAAGTCCGTAATATCTTAGAGTAACAGTTTCATAAATACCAGTTTATGTTACTCGACTCCGGTTTATTTTGGAACTAAAGCGTCATTGTTGTTGTTTTCCGTAGTGTTATAAAACTCGCTTGATCTCGTGTGTGATTTACGCATTTAGCTCTCCTGGTTGGCTGGTTACTGTGTTTAGTCCTTTGGTGTACCTGTGAATCCATATGTGTGACTGGTCTCTCTCAAAATCTCAGGTTGTTTTGTTTTGTTGGAATAAATGTATTGTATTGTACACTATCCTTACTCGTACACTTATGTGCATTTCTGTCTATAACTTTTGGATTATAGAGGGTGCATTAATGTTGGTGGTATCTTCAGCGAGTCATCAACTGTTAGAACAAGATCTGAACCTACCTTTTGTATGATAAACAGTTCTGTTGCTGTTGAAAGACTTACCTAATTTCATCACGGAATTGTGTATTGTCATTCTCTGCCTAGCTTGCACTTTACTTTTCGCACCCTGCATTCTTTGCTTATTCAAGACATAAATAAATTTAAAATAAAACACGAGTACAGTGGGGTTAGTTACATGACGGTTTCATAAGACGGTTCATATTAGCCAACCTCGAATCATATTGGTTAACGTTTGTTTTTGTTGTAAAAGCCTAAAGGGGAGTGGGGTTAGTTAAGGTCTAAACTCTAACCTGTGAATCTGTGATGTGATTGATGTGCTGGTGATACTAGTTTTGTTCAGATTATAGTAATGCAAAAAAGTAAAAGATGTCGGATGAATTATTTGCAGTATAGGTGACTCTAAAATCTAAATCATACGTACGTATAACCCTAGTATTAGAAGGGTGTTTCTTCTGTTTCAATATACCCCAAAATCCTACATTGATCCTCTTTTTATAGCAAGAACCTTTTTGAGACTATCCTTGGCCTTTACGTTCTTTAATTTGACGGGAGGCCGTGTCATCATGTCATAAGTATTCTATGGTAAATTTTTAAAGCTAAACCCGCTAGTCAAATTAACGTATCATGTTTAAGTATATATTCCGAGAGGTTACATACGCACATTATGTATAAAACGTCTTAGTTTTAGTTGCCTCATTTTGTCGAATATTGAAATTTTCGACATATATTCCCCCTTACACAAAGATTTCAAATATATAAATCGTGTACTGTTAACTCCAACTCAGGTGCTTTTATATTGACTTGCTACGTTAATGCAGAGCCAAGCCAGTCTTTCACAAGGGATAACTTTAACAGCTCCACTTTATAAAGTTTGGAGAATATGGAGACACCTCTTTCTGGTTTTCAGAGGTCTCTAAAATCGAAGGTAAGTTCCAATTTGCTCTTTTCATCTAATCTAAAGTAAATCACCTGAACATGTATTGAAGCAGACAAATGTTATAGTTACATGGAGAATGTTTTGTCAGCAAATTTTTCTGAAAAATATTTTGTGATGTTCCAGACTTCCCATCACAGACACAGTAATATCATTTGTCGTCTGTCGACTAGTGTTAGTCGACTCCAAATCATTTTGGATTAAAGGCCTTTCGATTGTTTCTTACTGTTTCAGACTACCACGGAACTTGTTAAGGAAATTGCTGTGTTGGAGATGCAAGTGATGCAGTTGGAGAAGCATCTTCTGTCTTTGTATGAAAAAGCTTTTGATCGCCGAATTACTTCATCATTGAGTGGTAGTGACATGAAGATGAATGAAGGCTTAACAGTCAGCTCTGATTGCGCTCGTATATCGTCCCAAGATAAGCATGTCACTGACACTCGGCCATTAGAGGAATGCTATGGAGGTCAGGAGCAAAAAGATATACTTGGTTCGAGTATTCATCATCGTACCCACTCTTCATTGTCTCATCATACTGCCTATGCAATTACTCAATCATCTCCTTTGACTGGAAAGGTTGCTGAAGCTGTAAACTCTTATCATTCTCTGCCTCTTACTATGCTGGAGGTAATCACAAATGTTTCTCTTTATTAAAGCACTAATCATTTCAAAATATGTCATTTTACTAAAATTCTGAAAATTCACAATTTCATTTCTATGATACTCATTACACTGGTGGTTCATGTTAGCTGACCAAAAATCATTTTGCGACTAAAGCTTTGTTATTGTTGTTGTTACGTTGTTATCAATACTATCCGAATTCTAGATATCTGAGAAACTCTGCATTATAGTTGCTCTAACTTTTATCAAGATACTAAGTGAACACATGTTTTTCATATTGGCACACTATAGAAAGACTTGATAGGCAAATTGAAAAATTTGTGTTAATTTGATGATGAAGTTTTTAAAGAAGGGTTGCAGAGCTGAAATGTGCCAGATAGCATTGATCCTGATTACAAATCAATCTGACAGAATGCTACTGGGGAAGCTTCGAATTATATGATCACATACGGTCAAATCACACAGACAGCAAACTGGCTTTCGGAGGATATGGTCAGATGTGTCTCAGCCATTTACTGTAAACTTGCAGCAAATGCCAGTACCAGGAATGCTTTCACTTCGCCTGTAGTCTCGTCAATTTCACTGATGAACTGTTCACCAAGCACTGAATTTCATCTGTGGAGTCCTCAGTCCAAAATGAATTCATCAATGGATCTACATTCAGATGTTTCTTTACATGGAGGATGTCAGGAATTCAGTGGACCTTACTCTGAAGTGATTGAGGTCCTGCAGATCAGCAGAGACAGCGCGAAAATGAGAGAAAGTGATCCTATGCTTCAAAAGTTTAGGTAATGCTATTGACTTCTAAGTTGTATACATTTTTCTGTGGATCTTGTATCTCAGTAAGTGTTTGACACTCGACTGCAGTTCACTTGTCTGTAAACTAGAAGAAGTAAACCCAAGCAAATTAAAGCATGAAGAGAAGCTAGCATTCTGGATCAATGTGCATAATGCTTTAGTGATGCATGTAAGAATCTCATACTATATGCCAATGGAACGAAGTCATCGTACTTTTGTTAGTTTTTTGGAATTTGTAGAAAAGTCTAATGTCGAACTTTCATGTGTTGATCATACAGGCATATCTGGTATATGGTGTTCCGCAAATTAAGCTTAAGAAAATATCCTTGCTGCTAAAAGTCCAGAAAGTAACTCATGTTGAATTGATTTGAAAGAAATCCGCAAAATACTTGTTTACATATGATTGTTACTGATTACAGGCTGCGTATAACGTTGGCGGTCATAATGTCAGTGTAGGCATGATGCAGAACTACATTCTTGGAAGCAGAATACCTTTTCTAGGACAAGTATGATTCTGCATCCTTAATTCTCCACATATATAAACTCTCAATTCATTATATGCTTATGTAATCGTGTTTCTTTGCTTTTGTAGTGGTTCGTTCGACTGTTCCATCGAAATAGAAGATCCAGGACCAGAGATGACAGCAGATACTTTGGGACTGATCACCCTGAACCTCTATCCTACTTCGCGCTTTGCTGTGGAAGCCGCTCTGATCCTCCGGTACCTACCTTTCCCCCTACTCTTGTAAATGACAGGTTTTTGCGTAAAATGGTCTTAAAACTTGTTATTGAGCCTTAAAACTCCCAACAAAATCTTTCATTCCTATTTCATCCTATTGCAAGACAGTCTTACCCAAGTTTTTCGTCCAAGGAAAAAACAGATAAATCCTTTTAGTCCTTATATATGTACTTGAATATAATCCGCGAAAATTGTAGGTTCGCATATACACACCTAAGAGAGTGTACCAGGAGTTAGTAGCTGCAAGAAGAGACTACATCTTGTGTAACTACAGAGTTAACAAAGAACAGAACAGTGTTCTTTTACCAAAGGTTGTGGAGACATATGCAAAGGATTCCAGCTTACACCCGGCAGATTTTAGGGCAATTCTTGAGCAAATTCTCCCTGCAGATCTTCGAAGAAATAAAGAATCGCGCTATCATTGGCCTAGAAAAGGTCAAAAGGGCATTGGATGGATCCCTCATGACACCTCCTTCAGATATCAGTTTATCAAGGAGTTGTTGCTGTGACTTCTGTTTTTTGGTACGCCATATACCAAGTTGTGTCATGTTCACCCGAAGTGTCGTGTCTTAGACACGAAAAAAACGTGTGGACACTATGTGACAAAGTGACATATTGGAGTCCGATACTTGCAGCCGAGTCTGAGTAACATGATTATGATCCCACGAGCTGATAATGAGCTTTTTCGGATCAGTAATCATATGCTGCATTGTGTTACTTTGTGGTTCAAGTTGAATCTCTAAATGGCAGGAGATAAGTTTAGAGCTTGTAATTTGGCCTATCTTGGCTGCATTTTTGGCCTAATATATGAAGTTGATTTGCCAGTACTTTTCTGATGGACCTTGTACTTTTGTAGTGCTAACAAACCAACAACTTAAGGAAGATGGCCTTGTCAATTGGTCGGCAAAGACTATTGGCCCAATACCCCTACGAAATTTTGTCCGGCAATCATACAAGGGCTAATGTTGCAAAAGAGCATGAAACGTAATGCATCTCATGAACATTTTTGTTTGTCAATCTAGTAAAAGAAACTAACCTTTTACCGAGTCGGATTAAGAATTGTATGGGAGTTAAGAAGTTGTAAATTACGAGTTTTCTCGAATTTTTTTGGCATTGATTCCATTGAAGTCTCGCTTATAACAGGTACAACTTGTGATATTGATAATATGTGATACTTACTATCAGCCAACTCATTTAAATTTCAAACCATACACATTGACCTATGACTCGAATTGATACCCATGTCATTTCCTGAAACGCCGAGTTATCGTTTTTTAGTCGGTATTGTTTCCGCACATAAAAGTGCCAAAAGAACGATACTTAATTTTGTGGTGGTGGTTGTCAACAACATATCATAGCGCAGCATTTTGTGAGCAAACAACAGTGACACAGAATCACATACCCTAAAACCCCAATATCCAACCTTTTTCATTTCACAAAACTTCTCATTTACGCAGATGATTAATTTGGCGGTTCAGCTGCATTTCTCTGACTGGGTATTCTTCATCTCTGTGTAAAAGAGAGAGGAGAGAGAAAGTAAGGAAAAAAAAGGGATGGAAATGGACTCCGATAGGATTGGAATGGTGTTAGTTCGAGCGTCTGAGCTCCACTCCAAAATCGCTACTTGCATCCAGAAATCTTCTCTTTCACGACACAATAATTCTACTTTTGAAGTTGGAGCTGATAGTTTGAGTGTTAATGGTGAGAATAATGATGAGAATTCGAAATCCAGTGAAGAAGCAGACCAAGATTCAGATGCCCTTTTGAGTATTTGTGACGCTTTTGACTCTCTTGAGTCTCAGCTTTCATCTTTGCAGGTGAATTTTTCTAGGGTTTTGGTGATTTTTTTTTCTGGGTTTTTAATAAAGTTGTAATCTTTCATTTCATTTTGTGTTTGTTCATCTTTTTTTACTGTATTATGCTTCATGATTTTGTTACTAGGTTGGTTTATTGTTGGTTTTGTGTGATTGTTCGTATGTTTTACTATGCAAGTTCATCTCTTTTTTTACTGTAGTAACTATTATGCTTTCAAATTGGGGTAAATTTGCTCGTTTATACTTCACGCTTTGCTTAACTTTACCTTGTAAAATCGTTAAATGGAGTATGAACACTATTGTTATCCATAATTCGTTTGAGTTTCCGCTTTTCGTGTTGTTACATGTTGTGGTACTTTGGTTTGTTGATTTGGTTATGTGTGTTCGCTCTCACTTTCTGGCCGAATTTGTATCATTCTTTCTTTTGCTGACTTGAGGAGAATTTAGCAGAAAGTTGCTGTCTTTGGCTGTTTTAAGTGACTTGCACTGATTCTCTCCCTGGATATGCATTCAGTAATCATTGATGGGTTGGGATGAGGCTGTGCGCGTTTTTATCGAGTCATTTCTAGGGTATCCGACGACCATGTATATGTAATGTGTTGTTGAATGTCTGCGTGTGTGGGATTTACATTTGAGTCTGTGGTGGTTGCTGTTGTGGAAAGTTTCATCGGACATGTGTAGTCTCACAAAGTTGGTGTCATGATGTATAATGTTTTTTGCATTATCCAGCTATATGCCATAGAAACCTTCCCTAGAGTTATGATTTCCCAACATGTTGGAGTATTCCCTCCTAATTGGAGGAAGAACCCATGTGTTTTACATATGGATGTGCTAAGTAAGGATGTGGTAAAATACCACTTTTACCCTTACTTATTTCCTCTTTGATATCCTATGAAAAACAAAGAGAGTAGTGTGAAAAATATCAGAAAAAAATCACTCCCAAAAACAACAGAAAAATAAGAGAGAAAGAGAGAAGAAAGGAGAGACAGAAGCTGGAAAAACGTAGGTCAAAACAGCCCCAA
>JBBYHQ010076484.1:0-30163 GCA_038382645.1 Spergularia azorica
AGAATTACCCTTATACCCAAATTGACGACAACCCGACGAGAAATACATGTATCTATCCATTACAATCAAATTGTCCGTGTGATTCTCCCACACGCTTCTTGTGTCATCTAGTACTATAACTTCGTTCTCTTGCCTATGTAGCACGTCTAACCCTTTCGTGTCTTTGAGTACACAGTCGTCTCTTGAAATAATTCGCAAATTAAAGTATTTTTTTTCGGGATCAAGAAGCTTAGCCATCTCAAGGGCATACGGACGATCACCCAATGTGTATATACTCATCTCGAACATCTTACTCGCTTCTTCCAAGAACGATCTTACAAAGGGTCGTAATTTAGTCATAATACCCATATGATCTAGTCGAAACAGGCCACGTTTAGAACCGTCTCCTAACAATGTTGTCGATGCCCTACTCTTTAAGTTTTCCTCTAGTATACTCAGATTATGTAACGCAGTCGAATTAAGCAATGTATGATCCAAATCAAGAACTAGACATAACTTTTTAGGGTTTACCACGCTTATCTTCGTGTTGACGTTACATGATGATAAACTATAATTATTATTATTACTGCTATTATAACAAGGTGTAACGTTTTTAACGTACGGCATTGTACGAATTTGATGGTTTTGTAATTTCTTACCGCAGTTTAGGCACGAATCGTTGGCGAGCCAGAGGTGCGGACATGGCCGAGGATCGCGAGGTTTCATTATACGCCTCATAACCCTTTGTTCTTGAAGGTAACTAGACCCAGTACCGCCCATAACGCCATAATTTTGAGTTTGCAAAGCGACTGCCATTGCTTACGAAAGTTATATCTTTAACCTGTTATTAAGAATTACTAATGGAGATTAGTCTCACCTTTTTTGCTTCTTTTTTTTAGGGAGTTGTTAGAATTACAGAGTTTTTAACCTAGAAATTTTAGATCTTGAGAAATAATGATTCAGAGTTGTTCAGTAATTGGTTTATATAGTAGTGATACGGCTAGAAACTTACCAAATAAGATTCGGAGTCGTAAACTAGAATTAGGAAAGTTTTGGGTTGGTCGTATACTCGTATGTCGGTCAGGTTTATGGGCGTTGTAAGGAAAAGCCTGTGATGGTAAATGATACTGAGAAAGTAATGGGCTGAGTTTGGGCCCCCGGTTGTAGCTCACCAATAAATTTACAACTGACGCACTTTTTTAATATTTCTTTTTTTAGGTAGAAACTGGAGAGACGATTATTCATTTAAATCGAGTTTCACAAGGGATAAGACAGTAATGAAAGAGCAAATTACCCTTAAAAAAATAATATTAATTGCGAAATTACATATAAATCAAGCAGCTTATACATATCAAAATGAAGTAACCAAAAAAAAAATATCTTATCAACAAATTCATTTGTCATTTTGATGACTAAACAAGTCATGTGTTTGTGCGTACTAGGCACTTAATTAAAAGATTTAAAACTTATTAGAGTACCAAAATACACCATTCTTCTGCTCAGCTTCATCTTTTACCACATACACACATTCTTTGTACTCCCTCCACAAGGCCTTGTACACTGGAGTCCCATCAAACTGGTAGTACTTGCCCAAAATCGGCTTAATCGCCTTAGTCGCCTCCTCGGCATGATAGTGTGGTAACGTTGAGAATAAATGATGTGTCACATGAGTATCCGAAATGTGATGAAATACCTTGTTTAAAATTCCATAATCGCGGTCTACTGTAACCAGGGCGCCTCTTAACCAATCCCACTCGGACGAATCATAGTGTGGTAGTGAAGGATGTGTATGGTGTAGTAACGTGATGACTACGATTAACCCATTCATTACAAGTAATGGGGCTCCATATACACTTATCACCCAAACAAGGCCTTGTGTAGGCGCAAGGCGAAATAGGCCGAAACTCACGACTATAATCCCAATATCTGAAATGTATATTTGGACCCTCTCGTGATCCAAGTAGATTGGTGCATTCGGGTCGTAATGGCTAGTAAATCTTGCGTATTTTCGACCCGCAAAATTGAAGAGTAAATACATGTGTAAGCCCAGAGCTAAGGAGATAAAAAGGGTAACAACACGTCCAATTGGATTTTGGTAATATTTTGTGTACCATGCAATGTTTTCCTTAGTTTGTGGGACAAATACTTCGTCTTTTTCTAAGGAGTTATGGTTTGCATGGTGTCGTTTATGGCTGAACTTCCATGAGAAGTAAGGTGTGAGGAGCAATGAGTGGAGGACGAGGCCGACACTGTCATCGAGCCACCGGTAATCACTAAAGGCGTGGTGGCCGCATTCATGGGCTAGGACCCAAACTCCGGTCATAATACAACCTTGCACAAAGGCGTATACGGCCCAAGTCATGTAGGAGAAGGGTGTTGGAAGAAGGTTGATATATTTGTTGGCGAAATTGTATAGTAAAAACATGGCAGTTAAATCGTAGATTACGTAAGAGAAAGACCGTAACAACGAACGTTTGAAACAATGTGGTGGGATAGCTCTTTTTAGTTGGCCTAGTGTAAATGGTGGTTTTTCTGTTGGAGCTCTAGGGAGATTGAAGTCTTCACTTGCACCCATTGTTTTCAAACTTTTGCTATCTGAAATGATCAAAAACAAAAAGGTTATTACTATCGTAATTTCATACAAGACATGAAGGCAATACAAATCTCCAATTTGCAGATACATTGTAATAAGTGACAATTTAACGATTAAAATGAAATGTCTCATATATTTTGTCGATATAACGTACCTGAGTGGTAACGAAGATTGAAGAAAGCAAAACTCGAAAACTCGTGAATGGACTTGTGCTCGAGTGTGACTAGTGAACTTTTTTCTTAGCTTGATGATGAAGTGAAAAGGGAGAGCATGGGCTTTTATATACTAGTGTATGTGTATGTTAGTCATATTCTAAATGGGCATCACTAGTGTATGTGTATGTTAGTCATATTCTAAATGGGCATCACTAGCGTTTACTTGTTCAAATTCTATGGAAGTGACATTATTACTAAAGAAGTCCGGGTCATCGGCCCGCATCTGTGGACCTACAAATGAATATTAAGCTGAAGACTCTCGACATAGAATTATTTACCATTTTCTGTTACATCTAATAATTATTTTATGGTCAATTCGATACAACGACAAACGATCAACCATTATACTTGGAACTAGGAATTAAGGAGGAAGGTGGACTTCCGTAGTAATAATTCCACTACATTACTTGTATCATCTAATTTTTTGCTTGTGATGAGTGGTAAGACTTTTATATAATATAAATACGAATATAAGGAGTTAGTTGCATAAAGATGATGTGACTTAAACCCACAATAGTTAAGATCAGAGTTAGTCGGCGGGATGTTTCATGAGCAACCACTACCGGACTCGTTGAGACATAGTCGGGTCATGTTGAATTGCTACTCGTCTATTACGCATTGCTTCAAAGTCTTAATATGTTTTCAAAGTGGTCAAGGATTGACTAGCAGCTCTTTTGCAAATACCAGTTTGCATATTTTTATCTCTTCTTATTTGGTGTTCTGCACGAGTTACCATTTACTGCAACTATATTAGTAACAGCCACTAAGCTTCCCTTTTTCAATATTATATACTCAGTATGACCATAGAAAAAAATAGAAAGAAGGTACGAGTAGTTTAGTTGAGATTAGACTACAAATTTAAAATCTAGTAGATCTAATTCAGATTGGGCTTACTTTAACTTTGAGAAATATAGCTAAATTGTTAGTTGGTATAAATCATCATCAACATGAAATTAATTTCCAATATATATATGTTTCTTATCAGTCAAAAAAATAAGGTCATATCACTTCATTCCAGCTAGTACATTCTCTTGTGTCGTCTATTATGAACTAAACTATACGGAGTACGTGAGACAGTCTAGTACATCGTCCATAATGAACTAGATACCATAGCTTTGTGATAGTACAATAATTCACAAGAAGGTATTGTCGTATTGCAATGCAAAACAATTAAGAATAAGAGTACACTCTAAATTACGTGGTTGATTACTTGATGATCTAAAAATCTCGAGATTTACGTCAAATCTAATTGTAAAATTTGGAACTCTTTAATTTCCTACTTTAACACTCAAAACAATTGAAACATCTCGAAGCTAACTCTCATCACTTTTATAATAAGACGATATAGTAGCATATATAGAGAATTAAAGAGAGAATTCACGGTATAAATCAACTGATCCACACTGCTCCTATGTGTCTGGCGCGGGTGATAATGCATAAGGTGTGAAAATATCGGTTTAGTTATCATTAATTAAAAGAGATAAAAAGCAAAATTTTCATCCATGAATCCATGATGATAGATTCTTCGTCCATGATCAATCAAGTAAGATTTCCCTGTCTTTCTAGCCATGTGATGATCAAGCATCTTATTGTCCTCTGACAGGGTTCACTCAATGTAAGTTGGTCAGCTTACGGATACGTTATACGATAACCCGAGTACAAATAGTTTAGTCGAAGTGTTCAAGAATAAACCACAAAAATAATGGCGTGATTGTGAAGTAGATGGAAAATCGACCATGATAATAATTAGTAGGGCCGCATAGGGGTGGACTTGCCTTAATAAGGTGTATTAATTGCCCCAAAAACAAAATCTACAAGAAAAGTCAAAAAGGCGCTACACAAAAATATGCAACTACCAAGTTAACAACTTGTGGAGTACTCTACAATTTTGCGTATAACTTTAGCGTCCCTTTCTTTTTCTTCCTTTTGTAAAAGTGTAAATTTCTTTTTTCCTTTTAACACGAGGAGAGGTACAAAGATTGCAACTTGATTTTAGAGAGGCCGAATACAGCGTTATGCCAACCTTATTCCTTGAAAGCGTTTGTGTAGCAAGACACCGAAGGAAATTTCAGCTTTGATAGGCCCAGTGTGATTGTACAACAGCTTTCTTATCAGATTGTTTTGAACTGATCTAATGTGAATTAGCGTGGATAATATGAAATTATTTTAATCTAGGTGAATCATTGATGAAATATGTTCTTTTTTCTTTTGATTATTACAAAGCGTAATCATCTCATGTGTTCCATCACTTCCATCCCTTCCATTAGGTTGATTACATTTGGTCTAAAAACAGACACGTGAGTATCAACAATCCAAAACTTACATATAAAATAAATGACCTAAAAAGGGAACAAAGAAGAGATTACCTATAATGGCAAATGGCAATTTCATTGCCTCGTCCTCTCTTTCATAATTTCGATTCTTAAGAGCCGTAGAATTTCTATAAGAACTTTATGAATGATACCTACTAAAGAAAAGGCCTGCTTTTCTCTATCATTTAAAGCACTTTATTTTTGGGGAAAAAGAAATCGATATGAAGATGACAGATTGACAAAAATCTTTGCAAAAAATGTTGTGTGAATAATAAGAAGCCTTCAATTTTTGATATTATTATCAAATGGCATTGGCGTTACATACACTAATACACCCTACATTACAATTTTAGGAGTACTTGAAAAGTTCAGTACAATTCTTAAGGTGAGAATAGAATTAATCGAAACTAACCCATAAAAAAAAATCATCAAACTCACCCTGATTCATAACAACTTAGCTTGAAGTACACAATTTCTATATTTATAGAAACACAACTGATCAACTTTTTGCCTTGATGATGTTCTCATTAAATACTATTTTTGGAAACTATCACATCTTCTAAAACTTGTTTGTGTACCAAAACACACCATTGTTCTTGCTAACCTCGTCAGTCGTCACGTAAACGCATTCTTTGTACTCCCTCCACAATGCCTTGTACCACGGGGTACTATCAAAGTTGTAATATTTCCCCAAAATCGGCTTAATTGCCGCGGTAGCCTCCTCAGCATGATAATGTGGCATTGTCGAGAACAAATGGTGTGCAATATGAGTGTCTGTAATGTGATGGAAAACCTTGTTTAAGACCCCATAATCGCGGTCTATGGTCGCTAAGCCACCCCTTAGCCAATCCCACTCAGACGACTCGTAGTGTGGTAGTGAAGGATGTGTATGATGAAGTAACGTGATTATAACAACAAAAGCGTTCATCACAAGCAGAGGACCACCGTAAACACACATTAGCCAAACAAGGCCTTTAGTAGCTGCAAGGCTAAAAAGGCCGTAAAGCACGGCTGTTACTCCAATGTCCGAAATGTAAATTTGGACTCTCTCGTGATCAAGGTAAATAGGTGAACTCGGGTCGTAATGGCTAGTAAATCTTGCGTATTTTCTACCGCAAAAGTTAAAGATGAAATACATGTGTAAACCGGCTGCTAATGAGATAAAAAGGGTAACAATTCGGCCGATTGGGTTTTGGTAATATTTTGTGTACCACGGAATGTTTTCTTTTGTTGTTGGTACGAATACTTCGTCTTTTTCCAAAGAATTGTGGTTTGCGTGGTGTCTTTTGTGACTTAATTTCCAAGAGAAATAAGGTGTGAGGAGTAATGAATGTAGGACTAGCCCGACCGTGTCGTCTATGGACCGGTACTCACTAAAGGCGTGGTGACCGCACTCGTGGGCTAGGACCCAAACCCCGGTCATGATACAGCCTTGCACGAAGGCGTATAAGCCCCAAGCGAGGTAGGATAAAGGTATTGGGAGGAGGTTGACATATTTGTTTGCGAAAATGTAAATGGCCAAAAGGGCAATTAAATCGTAAATAACGTAAGAGAATGACCGTATTAAAGAGCGTTTGAAGCAATGTGGTGGGATGGCTCTTTTTAGATGGCCCAGTGTAAATGGTGGTTTTTCCGTTGGTGCTCTATGACCACGAACCATCTCTTCACTTGCACCCATCTTTCTCCCTTAGCAAGCTGAAATATTTAAAATAACAAATTCATTTAATTGTCTACTCTAGCTTAAAGTATCGCGAAAATCAATCAACAATCATCGACTACAAATAAGATTTCCAATTCATGCACATTAATTTTCGTTCCTTTAGATTGTTAACATTTGGACTCACGGTTTAATGAACCGGGACAGAGCATTTGCTAAAAATGGTCCAAACAAACATAATAAGGAGTACTACCATACATGGTATACCGTTAAGGAGCATTAGTTTGTTTGATAATGACATCTTACCAATGCATCCATAAATAGTAATAGTACCATGATTAATGTTTGTACCAAACTTACCATTAATGACTAAATCAGATGTGGTGGTTCATTTCATTAAGACAATCTACCACATCAAATATTCAGATGTATTATGTGTACGTACGTCTACGGATTTATAATTAGTACTAATAATAAATACTCCATTTAATATCGTATATGTCTAGGTTCGATCGCATATGATGATATGAACATGGACGTCTATGGATTAAAAATATCTTAGGCTTGTAGCTGACTACTCCTAAGGTACATGTCTAATTGTCTAGGTTCGAATCCACGTTCTCATCTCGTCGAGTTAATACACATTTTTGTCTAAGCCTCGACAAAACAACGTTGCATTTGATTTCCAACAAACCAAACAATTGTTAAGAATCATACAAATAATGCTAACGGCAAAAACAATGCAAGAAACAAACAACGTCGTTACCCCAGTGTCTCCCGCCATAAGGCGAGGTAAAGGGGATCAGATGTGCGCTAATAAAATGAAACGATTAAAATCAAACACATTTCGATTCGACATTCGATCTATAGGGGAATAAAAATGAAGATCTGAAAGGAGATACATTGTTGTTGTGGAATATACCTGAGTGGAAGTGAGAGGAGGGTGATGAGATGCAGAAACTCCGCAAATTTTTTGTGTAGAAATGAAATTTTGTGCTCTCGGAATTTTTTTTGGTTGGAGTGTTGAGAGAGTGGGCTGGTTCCTTTATATAGTAGTGTTGGGCTTCGTATTTGATGGGGCCCACATTTGTATATTCGTATTTCTTGTATTCTGAAGACGTATATTAATTATTAGTATATAGTAATATTTATTTTTATTTTAATTTTTGTTTTTTTTGTGGGTTAGACCGTTGCACAAATTAGGGGAATAAGGATGCTCTGTGTGGTCTATGGTCACGGTCGTCGGCAGTAGTTTTGGACCTACAAATATAAAATAATAAAAATGATGATGATGCACTCCTCAACACTGCATTATTTCTGGTCTTCTTTACGGTATGGGAATCAGTATAGCTCCTATTTTTGGGGTGTATTGAACTCCTCGACGCATCATACACTCATATGATACTATGATGTGATCGATTGTAAATTCCGCAGTCAGATTAGCGACATTTTGGGTATAGTCGAGGTGGATTGTGTAATTGTTGTATAGGGTTTTTTGTGCACAACGAGTAATTAGTAGACCCATATTAGTCATCTGTCATTAAGAATTGGTGATAAATTTAGTCTATATTATTAGTGACAAATTTTGAGACATTGATGACCAATTCATATGACATTTATGTATGTTTCACTTTATATGAACTAGCTCCTCGATCAACCCATATACAAGGAAATATTGTTTTATTTTACTTTTTATAGGAGAACCAATAACAAACGTCTGTGTTCAGGTTGAATGTAAAACTAAAGAAAATCTCAACGTATTTTAATCTATTAAGTATATCCTGACATATAACCTATCATTACTTTTCTCATAATTGTTGGTTTGGTTATTTTTGGGTCAATTCAATACAACAATATTATTTATAAGTAGGACTGTGGACTGAGTAAATATTTTCACTCGATACTTTTTTACGTGTTTGTACTTCACTAAACATAAAATGAAACTTTTTTCCAATTCCAATACAGAGTATTACAGACATGTTTAGATATTTATATCCGAATTTCCGATGTAACACTCGAGTTTGCAACCTTAACACGTTCCATTAGGAAAAAAAGAACAACCATTTAGAAAGACAGAGATCTGAAATGAAACATTTAAGTATCATTTCATATGCAGTGACAATCTTATTACTAATATATATAAACTTTGTTTGGCATGTTTTGGAAACAATTTACCATATTTGCATGCCATTTGCCCCTACCCTTGGCTATTCAGACGTCCATGTTTGCTTAACCAACGAAACAACAACGAAGCCATCCTCTGACAAGAAAGAATAGAGTATTGTCCCGAATGTTTCTTGCATAGTTGCGCACTTGGCACTTGCATGCATCGAGCTTCGTTCGTAGTAAACAATTGACTCTCTAATTGGTGGGACACGAGGAGTGGGTTACTAATTAAAATCTTAATTAAGGTCCATCAATTTACGTTGATGAACCATTGGTCAGGAACTCAGGATTAAATGGTGGTTCGGGTGAAATGCAAGAGAATAAGAGTGCTGGGCCTGGTGCAAGTGTAGTCGGTCTCGTGGTGACAGGGCATACAGTACACGGACAAGGCATAACCAGGCCACTAACATGTTGTGCATACATGACTCAAATTTTTACCGGAACCTAACAATTTAAAACTCTTAACATTAACCCGCTATTTTCGTGTGCGGTTCGTGTCGGGTTGTCTTGTCGTGTCACGGTGTCAGTTTTTGCCAGCTGAGAGAAGGGTATATCATATATGGTATATAAATTAAAGTTTGATATAAAACCCAAAGCGCGGACATCAGTAAACACAACGGGTACTTAATTTACATAAAATCCAAAAATTAAATAACAATGTTTTGCTAGCCTAAAATTTTGAACGTAATATTTACACCATATAATTAGCATGGTGGACTATAAAACCTTGACTTACATACTTAAGATTACATTAGTGATTAGTAGATCAGAAGTCAATTTCTTTGTTTTGTTGTCCAAATTGGAGGTTTAACTTTGTCAAAGCTCTCAAATAAATTGTATGGCACTAGGTAGACTGCCACGTAGACTATCTCGGAGAAGATGGAGCAGAAGTCCTCGTTCAATTTCAAAAACATCGACTAATTTAAATAAACTCAATAATTTGGCTTACGACTTGGTACGAAAAAGAAGTCTTCATTTGAACATAAATTTAAGTCCATGCATCTCACGAATGACAAAACTTCCTAGTAACATATTCCACTTACATGAAGTTAACGTTTTTAATATGGGCTGTTCTTTCAATCGCTAACAAGTAACATACACGCCTATCTTTTGCGTCACTTGTCACCTAGTTTTGAATTCTAATATAATCGATCGCTATGATTAATTACACAAGAGAAAACTTATACACAACAATTAAATGCATGTAAGGTAGTGTCGTAGTGAACTAAATTTGAACTTTTTTTCAAAGACTTCCCATTTATTTCTTCTAACAAACACTGATGTCTTATTGCAAAAATAGTGAGAATAACATGCAAGTAATTGAAGACCCATCTTTAATACGACGGCAATATTGTACTCAGGATTAGAACTATAGTCCATTTAACATTCTATTAATAGAAGGGACAATATACCAGAGACTAATAAATGAAATTACCAAACAAAATGGTGGATGTTATCACTCGCAAATTATACCATACTAGTATACTACGTAGCTAGCCCTTTTTACAATATGTCACTATTTAGAATCCGATGGCGGTTGTAATGCTTCTCCATGAAAACCTTGGACGCTCCTTTCATAGCTTTGTTCCATGTCTACATTGTCAAATACAAAAAAGAGTACATCATCAACATACATACCCAAATAATCGCAATTCGCAAAATCGCCATCAAAGAATGTATAGACATTAGGTAGACAAAATCGATCGATCATGTACTCTACTGTTGAATAATCTTGTGCATAAATATTGTTTTGTAATGCAAATTATTGTACAAAAAGATACGCTCTTACACTTTCTTGGACATTACATGAAGTCGAGGACAAAGATGCGATCGAGCGAATATACCATTGTACCTTCACGCTATTTTTTCCTTTTATTTCGCAACACTCTTCCATGACCTTAGTAGTTCACCGTACGTGCAATTTACAGTATCTTATACTCGTACGTTCTATATATGTTACATCCTCAATTATTAATCTTGCAATTGTATT
This sequence comes from Spergularia azorica, assembly GCA_038382645.1. NCBI lineage: Eukaryota > Viridiplantae > Streptophyta > Magnoliopsida > Caryophyllales > Caryophyllaceae > Spergularia > Spergularia azorica. Next base: position 10,913 of record JBBYHQ010076484.1, read on the forward strand.
ATTGTCACGCATGAACTAAATTCTAGTGGTACGAAAATGTTTCAATTGACCCTTTATTCCGACACATTAACATTTCTAATTATTATGAGATTCTAATAATGTAATCATTTTTTTTTTTAGAAAAATGGACAAATCCCTTTTCTTAGAAACACATACATCATTCGTCACTCTAATGCTAATGGTGCTTGGAATTTGGAAACCACTTGATTTTTTAGGTCACCCTTTATCAAACATTAGACCTCAAAATTAGACCTTAAATCAGACAATTATAAAACATATACAGTAATTGACATAACGACTTTTTGAAGTCTAATATACGATTTGAACTTTTAGCTAATTTAACTAATTGAGAATTCTAGTAAACACTTTTCATAAACCGGCAATAATAACATTGGCAGATGAAATTATCAATTCCAAATTTCCAATGGACCAATGCAATTATGCATGGACCATATTGTCCCATGTATGGACCAATATGACATTCACTCAACCTTAACACATTACCTCACATCAAATGGACCATTCCTTTTCTGTATTATACCTTTTGGGAACATTGAGACGTTATTAAAAGTCGGGAATTTGGTAGGAGTTGTAATCAGACTGCGCATTTTATGGCTCACCTAGTACCGCTAAATTTTCCTATCCGTGTACGTCTCCTTGATGTAATTGGACCTTATGTCCACTTTTATGAAGTATTAGCAATATTTTCCCTAGAAAAGGTTGGGAATTTCGAGCACCCCTAAATTCGCCCCTCTCACGTGACAGTAACGATAAATGATGAATAGAATAGAGTAGTAAGTAACAAAAAAGGGGTATAAGAAAATGAAAGGAAATCATACCTTTTCAATGGCACAAAGAACAGATTTGTGCCTACAACTTCGAAAATGTGACGACCTTAGTTGCCGAATCAAAGCACCCGACGATGAACGGCGGTTATTCTTTTGGTGGGCAAGGAGTGATTTCCTCTCAACCTTCTTCAAACTCCCACTTACATTAACAATATTACTATTATTATAATTCTCCTTTGATGGGCTAATTTCCTCATCTTCTACATGTTTTACCTTCTTGGTTGCCTTCTTTCTCCCAAATCTCGGCAGCTTCGAGGAAGATTTCAGGGCCGGGGCGGGAGTGGCAGCCTCCTCAGTGTCGGAATCGGAGTCGATTTCAGCGAATTTGCGGAGGAGTATGTCTGAGGAGGCCTTTGTCACATGCTGAACTTTGGGGGGTGATTGCGATTCCATTATTATTGGACAAAATTAATTAAGATATAAGATGAGAAAGATGGAAGAGTGAATTGTAAGTTTTAGAATGGAGAGAGCTTGGTTAATGAAGAAAAATGGAAGAGTGAATTGTAAGTTTTTAGAAGGGGGAGTTTTGCATGGAGATGGGTTTGTTGTTGATGAATTGCTGAAAAAACAGAGGTGGTGGGGAATGGAGGAATATAGCCGTTAGGGTCTGAGCGCCATGTGAGCTTAATCATACCATTTTAAACCGACCAGTTTATGTAATTTAATAATTTATGTTAAAACATTATTATTTTTGCAAAAATTTGATATGTGGATTGGATGATTAGAACTATGCGCGCCTCCCCACTACCATTTAATTATTGTTTTAGCGATTACTAGCTGTTAGCTTTCTTAGTAGCCGATAGTAAGTTTTTAGTAGATGATAGTTGGTGACCGTTAATTGTAACTTGTAAGCGATAAAAGTTGTGTTTAACAAGTACTCGTACATTCAGCAATTGTCGTCCTAAACGAGTTCTACTAGTTGTGTGAGAAGGATACCATAGAGTGTATTAGTTTCTTTTTACACTAATGGCCATGTATTCAACTTAAAAAACGATCCACTTAGTTCACATCCGATGAATTTGAGCTTAATATTAGTATAAATACAGCAATAATTCAGATCCGATATGGTCATTTTTTAATCTTACCAGGCCTAGATGTACTACCCTTAACTGGTTTCAAGAAGATGTTAGTAATTAATTAATTAATCAGATTCCAAAAGGGGAAATAAACAAAGCAAATTAGCTAGAAACCAAGGATGAATAAACCCAAATGAATATGGAACACTCATCCCCATGAGTCAAATGTTTTAAAGTTGAAGAATCTGGGAAAAAAGCATTTTGAGTTAAAAGGCTCAGACAATGAAGACAAGAAAAACTCACATTCACTGATTCACACAAACACATACACATACACATACACATACACATACACATACACTGCAGGTTTTTTTTTTTTGGTTTGTTTAGTCTTCTACCACACAGTTTGCATGAATGAGCCTAACTGATAACTGACCTAAACATTCAACAACTACAATCTTAGTACATATGTCAAGAAAGACTATAACTCTCACCCATAACAGCCACCACGGACTGCCTGCATGGCGGCACCCTTGCCCTCCTGACTTACACGGGGAACGCTTGTTATTGTCTTCAACACTGAAGCCAATATCTGCACAGCGCTGTTAGATGTCAATCTAAGAAGCCACCTCAGCCTGCAAAAGAGAGTCTGTCCTTGGTTTAATGAGAACTTTCTGACTTGATAAAGGTCATACAAAATCCTTCACAGCTTCGCACTTGATCCTCTGCAGCATCTGGTTTCTGGAAGATGTCGAAATATTAGGAAATGAGCTTCACAGTTGAAGTAGTATGGCATATTGGCATACAAATCAAAACAGAGCTATCAAGAATAACAGACAAGACTCCGGAGATATTTCAAGAAACACCACTATATCAGTTAATGCCAAAAAAAGAAAACGAAGTTTTTCGTGGTTGCACATGTTGACATGTACAGCACAGAGCAAAAGAACCCTTGAAGACGAAGTGTGAACTTGAAAGAAATCTGATAAACAAATAGTATGGTGAAATTCTTTCGTTTAGACTGAAACAATTACGAGCAACACCCACGTCCCATCATCTAAAAAACGAATTACATAAACTGGATAGGTATATAGTCAGGTTAATCAGTCGAGCACCTCAGCCGAATAAAGCCCATCAAATCTAAATTCAATAAGCTAAGTACTTCAGGTGGCAAAGCAGTCTCTGAATATTTGCCACATGCATCCATACACTATCAAGTATCAATTAAGTCCTGCTGGCTACAACTGATAGTATTAAAATACCCAAACTTCGATCAGAAGTCTGTATCTCTACCACACACTGGTATCCTTAGCTATAGGCCTGATCAAGCATTTGACACTACCTCACCTTTCAAATTCCTTCTTTTTTTTTTTTGGGTACATTCCTCACTGTTCAATAGTAACAGTCCCCACTAATCAATTCTACCGTTCATCATAAAATGGAAAAAGGGCTGATCCAACAGCTCAGATGGACAAATTACAAACAGAAGTTTAACCAAGGACTAAGTGTTCCATACCTAAATCGATCCAACAACTTGCTGTACATTGTGCAGTTCATTGATGTAGCATATGACAGATGTAATCTAGAAATATTAAAAGGGTCAATCCGTCGAGGGGATGATTATGTTAATTAGTGGTGTCAAGGCACTAATAAATTTCAAACTTCTCCAACATATGACAGAGAACAGTACAACCAACTTAATTTTGCTAGAGGGTCAAATTCAGAAAATCAGCCTTCTTTTGCCAATGATGAGAAGGCCAAGAGGCAAGAAGCCTAAGAAAATGCTAAGACTTCCAAAAATGACGAATAATTTCTTGCCACTAGCTCAAAAATTCTGTGTATCTGGTCCAGCAAATGCTCATTGACTCAATGAGAAGCACAGAAGAAGGTTCAGAAACATTCTGCAAGTACCTGAACTTCCAGAATCCCAGATATGAAATTACAGGCAGAACTGAGCCCCAAAACTGAGAGCATGGCATTCGAGATTTCTCAAATTTAGCTGCAGGAAAGCATTAAATTCATTACTGACATGAGATGTAAGAAAGATAAACATCCATACCCGAGAATTCAGATGGAAGATGTAACAAAAACTAACCATGACAGCAACTCCAGCCTCGCAAAATTTAGGTATTGAAATTAGTCGAGTCACTTGCCCTTCAGGTCCTGCTTTCAAAGATATACATTAACTATCTTATTTGAGCAGCAAGATGGAAGACGGTTGAAATGACAAAGAACAGGGTACCTTTAATCGGACGACTTTCAAAAGCCTTCTGATTCCCGACAAAGTAAACATGAGGGCAGCTCTCAAGTACAAAAGGATCCTTGTCCGTATATGGATAACAACCTGAGGAGATATTAAAAATCCCAAATGCTCATTAAGCTTCCATGCGAAGGTTGTGTAACAAATAAACACAAGATATGCAGCAAAACTGTCTGCTCTCCAGAGTAACATTGATTGAAATCTAATGTATGTCTCCTCCTTAACGAGGAAAGCTTCCAAGTAAAATGCATTTCCTCCCCAGCCCAAGAGGAAGTAAATGGGTAGTCAGGAGTAGTTTTACCTAAGGTGTTGGGAGCAGTTGGAGCAAGATGCCTCCATCTCAATGTCCTTTCAATAAATTCAAGATTATCCTTCGCTTCTGAATATTTTGCAAGATCATCAATGTTCTGGCCTGATGTCCCAACAAATCTGAATGATGCAACCCACTGATGAATATTAACTACTATCTCGAAAATTTAAAAAGCAAACTCAAGAGTTCCTTTTACCTAAAATTGTCAAGCTCGAAGGAATGAGGATTCGTACAAGACCTAAAGGTGTTGTAAATGGTAGACCCTGGGAAGAGGCATCTATTTAAAGGCTGAAAAAATACAATACCAAGAAAGAATTAACTCCAGCGAGAAGCATAATTTAGCCAAGATTAGAATTCATTGAGGAAAAACCTGCTGTGGTAGAGAGGCATTTGCAGGGTCATTTGGCCCAGGCATGATATCCAATGATACACCAGCAGAAAACTGTTCATAAAAAAACTGAAGCTACCTTAGTACACTAAAAAATAATTGGAACACAATTGTCACTTTGTCAGAACCACTATAGAGCAGATGTAAGAACCTGAGAAAGTAAAATATCTAGCTCTTTGACAGGCTCAAACAGACTGGATTGGTCCTTTGGACCCAAGTTCTGCACAAAGGAAGACAATATCAGTAAACAGCATGACCAACATCTTAACCCAACATCCTCAGCCGCAACCCCAGGAAAATGAATGATGATAGATACTACTGATGTATTCAAGAGAGGTTTCATTGAGATATTAAACTCCTAATTATGCACGAAGTATCATAAGAAAATCAAAACTAGGGGGTTGATCACCTGGACCTGGTCTAATAAACTGTGAAAGTAGCTACAGCCTAAAAATAGGAAAACATAGAAGCAAACTTGTGCATACTTATTAATGAAGAAATAAACATGAAATCCAACAAAAAGTTTCTGTATTTCAAAGATTTAAATGTCAGATATAGCTAACAATCTCTGAACTCGAGACCTGAGACAAATGAAGAATTACCCCCAAACATCATTAAACAATTTATGAACAATAATTTACCTGTCCGTTGAAATGTCCTTTGGGAAGTTCTAAGGAATTTCCAGCAATTACTACATGGACTATCTCTGCAGCCATTCTCTGTTCCTGCACAATTAAGAAAGAGATGATTAGCTTTTTGCAATACTTCATGCAAAATGACCAATAGAAAGCAAGAGACCATCTCATCCCCCAAATGGCCTGTTATATGATCCACGAGCAGCTGATATTGGAGGGGGTTCGAAGAATTATTTCCAATACTTAAGCCTGATATGAGGACAACATATTTGTCATCACCTGTAGTAGAAAAAGACCAATGTGTTTCAGAAGCAAATCAATGAAAAGGTAAATGTTGAAACATTATCAGGCAAACAGATTGTTTTTTAGCTTCGAAGCAACTGAAGGAAAAAAAGCAAGAAAGAAAGAAAGAAAAACAAAACAGTTGAATAAACAGACCAGGCATCTTACGAATTGTGAAATAGTAGTCAATACAATTTTAATCAATGTACCGCTACCCCTTATTCCACTAAGACTGGAAAACAGGAGTGAATCAATAGCAAGATCACAATGACACAGGATCAAAACAGCCCCTTCCTTGTGTTTACAGAAGTTTAAATATATGTACAATACAAATACATTTTGCTTAATCTGTTGAATGTTTAAGACTCCAGATAATTCATCCACAATGGAAGTGATCCACCTAACTAAACTCTCACACAATAGCTATGCTCTGTCAATCGGTTCATGACTTCAAAGTTCAAACCTTATATCTCTAATTTGATAGAAACGCACAAGGCCAGAAGTAGAGTTTCACTCTTTGGACTTTTCAAACTTTTTACTCTATTTAATTTTTTGGAAAACAAAATTAATCTTCAATAGAAAAAGGTCCTTTAAAACCTATGACATAATTGTCCTTCACTTTATGGTTTTCAAAGTGGCTTAATTTTTCTCTTACTTGCCCTACCAGTAGTGGTAGCCTCAAAAGTGTATTATCTCAAATTAATATATCAGACTGAGCAGCATCAAACACTGCAAAATGCAGATGACTGAAATGACCTAGCTTACTTGCTTTTTCAGAAACCTGACATACGATTTTGCAAAGCATATAAACTAACCTAAAGGGATACTATTTTTCTAAGATCCAAACTGAGAAAATCTAGGTCTATATCAATCCAGTCGAGCAACTTTAGGGAGATTTTCCCAGTCAAACCGAAAATGGAAAGAGATCTGATTACAGTGGCTTTACTAACCCACTTGAAACTGTCATGTGTCGTCTAGTTTTCCCATTTCCTACTAGCTAAATTTTCTAAAGTAAATCCGAGCTCTCAACTTAAAACTTTCAAGCCGATCTCACAGATATTGCGAAACAAAAGGGACACATTATTGCTCACATACTATCTATTCTCCAAAAACATGTACTAATATATCAAGAACGAAGCCAACAAGGAGGATAACAAATCCTCGTAAGAGAGCTGATTACATTATATTCCATTGGTATGGATTTCTCTGACACCCCTACTACTCATCCATAAAGAGGGAAGTAAATTACCCTTCCCCCAAAGGAAATATAAATTAATTTTTCAAAAGCAACGTAATTTGTTAGTTTTCTATTGATGAAATATACACCACATACTAGATATCGGGGCTAGCTCATCTCAATTCTACAAGCCTAACTGATATCGTAGCCCCAGATATCCTAGCTACGATAACGCTAAATTATCAGGAGAGCCTAACTGAAGGCACATAATCCAGGAAAATAACACTACGATACCTAGTTTTAGAGGCTTCTCTATCTGGGGCGGTAAACCAGCTTCAAGGAACTCTTGTACCAGAAAGTTACCGGCATCAGTTTCCCTTCCGAGGACTGCAACAACGACCCCTGCCAAAATTTTAAAGTCAATCTGGAGTCCCAACATTGTTTACTAATAAGTGCTGCAGCCTTGTCAATCCCGTTCACCCAGATTCAAATTTTGGACAATTAACAGTAACACAGCAAGGGTATAGTAGATTAGAAGGGTTCCAAATCTGAAAATATGATTATTGTCTAAATCCAACACAAAGTAGAACAACTGTCAGTGACCCACTGCTGAAAGTCTTCTTGATAAGTAATCAAGTGATTATATAGAAACTAAACCAAGGGGGTGTTCCCCATATTAAAAAGTACACAAAAAAAAAAGAGGCCTTGTAGTTGTATGATTCCTCATTCCAAAACTTAACAAATCCCTCTAACATATGTAAATTCAGAAAGTCATCATGAGACTATGAGATTTTGGTTTAGATAAGGTAATGTATATAACCTTGAGAAGAGCCCATCAGCCAATTGACAGACTGATGAATACAATGAGTCACTCTGCAGTGAATACGTGATACTCTAATAATTAAATTCATCATTTCGTAATTTCTGATTGCTGGGTAACAACTTTGTGGTCTCTTGCAATGGATAATAGCCATGAACATGACAGATTATAACAGCCATGAATTTTTAAGCTGCAATACATCCCTACCGTAAACTAATTATCAAATAAAAAAGGGGCCATGCAGCTCCAAAACTTTTTTTTAATCCTTTCAATTATCAAAACAAATTTGCTTTTCATATATTTTTTTGCTTCGGGGAATTGAAACTACCCCAAGGGTGAGGTAACTTGCACGATTAGTCAAAGGATAAGTGTAGCTGATACTTATCAACGGTTCATTAAATCCTAAACCCAGCCAGACTAAGACCTTACGCGAAGACAGCAAACTTCTACCAAACTTACGATACCTGATAACAAAGTTTTATTAAATCAACAGGCAAAATAGATATAATCATTGAAAAATGAATCATCTCACTCTGAAGGGACGTTTATTCTTCTAATTGCCTCTGTAACTTTTCATCCTAGATGGTCGTAGGGCTCAGAATTACATACCTGTCACATATACAGCAGGTACAAGTGCGATTCCTTCAAGCCTAACTCTCCCACTTTCGTCCTCCAAGACCAGGTGATCATCGGGATGCATAAAATTGTGAGGCTTGACAAGAGGAGTTATAGATCTCTGTTGATTGTGAAAAACGGAACTTTAAGAGAAAAAAGGTTGAATGACTACATCTCCAGAAGTGATCCAGACATTTCAGCAAAGCAAAAAAGCGAGGAAGCAAGCAACGTGTTCATTAGAGACCATTACCTGCTTAGAATACTCGTCAAGAATACAGGGTTTAAGTTTCATATGCTTGTAAAGAGTTCCAACAACGATGCATTCCCGACCACCTTCCAGTCCCAAAACCTTACAAACTGAAGCAAAGAGTTTTTAACTTATGACAAACACAAGATAGATATATCAAGTTCTCAAGGCAAATAACAGTCATGCTCCAATTATCTAAATACTAACAAAAGCATATGGAATCTAAATACCAAATCAAAATTGGTACTAGGCTAGTCATATTTAAGTAAAGCACATAGCTCAAAACAATAACAACCTACACTCTTCGTAGCTCTTCAATTGTTCAACTCTCAAACTGATCCACAGCCAAGTCTTAAATGTCTCCATATCACATCGGAAACTTTTATTATACTGCTCCCATTTCACATGCAACCATTGCTTCATTCGGTCTTGAAACAAATAGCCCAAACCCCCATATAAACCCTTACTAAAAGCAGCATCCTTTCTCACAATCTAAATCCTGATTTCAATTTCTATTACACGCCTAATCCACAATCCATATCTACGGATGTACCCCTTTCATCATTTCCGACATAGCTACCAGCCTACAACTGAGGCAGTGACCATAACAACAAGCACAGTTCCGGGCTTTCACAGAACCAATTAAATTTTCCAAATAGTCACACATTCTAAACAATATTACCAGAACAAAGAAGCTTCAAGTTATGAATTGATCAGAAAACAAAAGGACATAATCAAAACCCAACCTTTACTCGACTTCTATGTCTATACTCGATATATATACCCTCTTTCATCATTTCCGACGATTCCATCTCTACAGACCTAGCTACCAGCCTACCACTAACCCAAGATAACAATCACAGCTGAGGATTTAAAAAAAACAATTAAAATTCCCAACTTTTTGCACAAAATCAACTAAATTAACAAATCAAAGACAACCCAAGTCAATAATTGATCAAAACAAAAAAAGGGCATGCTCAAAATTACATAATAACCACACCAACCCTAACATTCAACCAAACAAATTAAAAAAAAATTGGGGATTTTTGGAAGCAAACCAGGTAAGTGGGGTTTCCAGTGAGGAACAAGAGAATGAAGAAGCGTCCTCAACAAGTGAAGTCGAGCAAAGTAAATCTGACTATACTGTTGTCCCTTGTACACTTCATTGTGCACCAAAAATCCCTCATCCTGTTAACCCAGAAATTAATTCAATTGATTTAAAAAAGTAGTACCAAAATTAAACATTATTACTGCATAATAAAACTATATAATAAGGGATTATTTCAAGAAAATTGAGAATTAGAGAAGTGGGTAATTACCAGATTTTTGTAGGAAGATTGTTTTCGTTGAATAATTTTGTCGCCGTCAACCTCCATTCTTCCCATGGCGGGAAAATTAACCTATTTCTTCTGAGAGAACTGAGAAGTGATGAAATGTGACTCAAACTTTGTTTCTTTTGCTATCCCACGTCCGATTTCCAAAAATTAAAAAAAAATGTGATGGTTACTCAACTTATTTATGCTTTCCTCTCAAAAAAAAAAAAACTTATTTATGCTTTATATATGCTAAAATGTATATAATTATTGATTTAGACACATGAATATAACAAGAATGGGGATGTAGCTCAAATGGTAGAGCGCTCGCTTTGCATGCGAGAGGCACGGGGTTGGATTCCCCGCATCTCCATTTCTTTTTGGTTGTTAGTTTGTTATTTTCTCCGGCTTTTTTTTTCTTCTTTTGTTGATGTTTGGTTTGAATTACGTTCATATAAATTCCACCGAATATTACCCCCCCCCACAAACAGCTGCTAAATTTAACTATCGAGTTAATCTGCCTAATATACACCATAACAAGACGGTGTCACAATGTAACTCACGATCGATTTAGCTTAATTATGTTTAAAGATACTTTAGATGTGACTCAATTTCATTGTCCTCAATTCTCTTATTTCATCCTGGCTCTTGGCATTGACTTGCTTGCTTGCATTCCTAGATGAGCCGTAAAATTAAGTAAATTTAAAAGTTGCAAAACCTCAAGGATGATACTCATACTCTCGTACTCCCACCATTTTACTCGATTATTTGGCATAGTGCTACTATACCATACAGTGTACTCCGTATAACGCACATTAGACACTTGAAAATTGTGTCAAACACTCAACAGGAGTAGTAAAGAGTGCCAGCAAGTCTGTCCTATTTATAAAGAATCAGTGGTTGAACTTGACGTACTTATGTCATGTGTTCCGCGCTTCTCAACCACAACGATCCTAAACAAAACCAATACCAAACCAAATTTTCTGTACTACTAATAAAATAATACAGTTGTTAATTAACTGAATTTCACTAACTACCAAATATCTCCTTCCTCATCATCTTCTTCTTCATCTTCTCCTTCTTCCCCAATTTCCAAACTCAATTAAATCTGTCTCTAAAATGGCGTCTTCGATAAGCTTCGTTTCGACATTCCGCGGCGTCCGCCGTTGCGACGCTTCACCTCGGCTATCGTCATCATCGGCTCTGCCTTTATCTCTGCTCTCTCTTTCTACCGGAAAACCTAATTGGAGAAACGTAAGGAAGAAGATTAATGTCGGGAAATTGTGCAGAGCTATGGTTCAGGAAACGACTGTTCAAGGCGGAGGAGGTGGTCCTTCTGCTGCTTATGCGCGCGAAATGGAGCGTCTTTCTGTTAAAGAATCTCTCTTGCTTGCTGTAAGCTTGATTTCGCTCTTTATTTTGTTGATTTGATTGTTGTATTTATTACAATTTTTTACAGCGATTTAAGTTGTGTTGATGAATTATTAATCTAGATTGCTGGATATTGGATTGTATTGTATTTTTGCGTGTTCGTGGTTAATTTTGGAGAAGTCGCGAAAAGTCTTGTGTGAGACGGTCTCATAGTACTTGACGAACTTGATTTAGTTTCCGAGTTTTGAAAGTTGTTAATAAGGTTGTTTTTGGAGTGTAGGAAGATCACTTTTTTCCTGATTTAGTAATGTAATCATTGTAGATTTGTAGTGCATTTTAAGCTGAGTTGCTGAAAGTGTTCTTTGGAGAACTCGAGTTGATAAAATTGTAGGGTACTCGAGTTTTTTAGATAGCTTATTTGTATGAGACCGCCAGATAGGATAGGAAGAACAAAAGAAATTCGCCTTTGGAAGAGTCTGTGAGATTGGCTGCTTTTTGTGGTGTGTCTTGAAGGAGGAGGTTACTTTGTGCTAGGAATGAATGGAATTTCGGATAAGTAAGTTCAGTTGATGAAGGTGTTTATGCGTGATTAGGCATTAGGGATGTGCAACAAGATATATGGTAAGGAAAGTGTTCAAAATTCGTGCATTATATAAGAGAATTTGATTTTCTAAACGGTATGATCGAGTCCAACTTCATGTCTCAATCTCCTTATAGCACCCTGATATGTCATTATGTCACTCAGAAGCACTCAACTTTGCGTAAATGATTCTATATCCTGACTCATGAATAGATGCTGAAGTCTGAAGATCTAGTGAAAAGATACCTTAGATTTGGTTTAGTCACTGGGATTGCGGAAAATTGAAAGCGGTTGTGCTTTTATATGCCTCATTACTGTAGTGATCAAGCTATAAATCAGTGAAATCTGTAATAAAAATGGGAACTTAAGCTGTTTAATCAAATATTAATAGGCTCAGATGAACATGATTCTGTGGCACGTGTTAATCAGTTGCCTAGGATTCATCCAATGTGGAATTTAGATATGGAATTGTAGAAAAGGAATTCTCAATAATGAAATTTGATTGATACATTCATACCGGTGCTTACATCATAATGCTCCTTATGGAGCGGAGTTACTTGCATAATAATTCAATTAATATTACAAGCTGGTAAGTTAATTAAACCGTTGTGGTCCTTGCTGGCACCTTCCCAGATCTTTGTTGAATCTTTGCTAATCCATGGTCCTCAGAGCTGTTCCCCTATGCACTTTCTGACCTTCCCTGTTTACTGGACATTCGTCGCGCATTATTTGCAGCGGATCCCTGGTCATTTCCTCGTACCCTCCCCTCAGGCTGACCCTCCACATGTGTCTTTCAGCTGCGCATCAATTAGTTCCTGAGTAATGTTAAAAGTAATGTGGTGCATTGCGTTAAACTGTTTGCATGGTTGTTATAGCTGCTAAAAGCACAATGATATTCTTTTGTTTGTTTATACTAGTTCATTTCGAGTCTTTCTGTGACACCATATAGAGTGCTTGAAGATGATAAATTCAAATCTGGGTAAGATGTTTTGGATTCAAACTATGAGAGTTACTGCACCTCGTTTCCCTTCTCTTTAAGTGGAGTTGCTGAGATATCTATTGATTAGTTATTTTGTACTCTTGCTATCCTGATAAGAACTCATTAGTAAAACGAAAAAAAAACGAAAAAAAAGAGAGAAGAATTAAGGTCGTGATAAATATACTTGTTATGGCTGTCACTGATATGCTACTCCAACGTCAACAACCATACTTAAAGTAGATAGTCGAGTGTGTGAAGTGTAAGTCAACTAGTCAAGTCAATGTTACTGCAAAATGTGACCAAGTTACTTTAGGCTGGACTGGGTATGGACTAGCTATCCACCCCCCCCCCCTCTCATTCAGCTGGTATCCCTACCTTTATATTTTTTCAGCTTCATTTTTATAACTATGTAGTTATTAACGTATTCCTCTTCAAAGCACCATTTTACAGTCATTGCCCTTTCAATATTTTGTTTTCTCTTTTTTTTTTTTTTTTTCCAATCATGTTGTGCCCTTTCTCCCTTGTTAGTCGTAGATCCATGTCATCGTTTCTTTGGTTTTGACCCAAAGGTAAATAGATTCAACTGAAAGTCTGTCTGACCTTATGTTTGCAGCTTAAGGATGCAGGAGGTTTTACTGCTGTAGTCTCAGGAAAGGCTACAGAAATGCAGCGCATTGATGTGATGGAGAGGATAACTGTTCTTGAACGTCTTAATCCAAGTCCTCGGCCTACGACGTAGGTGCTTATTCTACTGATATATCTGCCTATCTTAGATGATAACAGGCAAAAGATTGATTAATGTATTTCAGCTTTCCAGGTCCCCCTATTTAGAAGGCAGATGGAATTTTGAGTGGCTTGGTTCCGGCAGTCCAGCTGCTCAATTTGTTCTGGAGTATGAAAATTCTTTTTCTTCTCTTTTTCATGTATTTTAGTTCTTAATGCATGTGAGTTTTGACTGTGGCTAAGCTTGAGAGGTTTTAGCATTGTCTATTCAATTGTAAATTTAGTGGGTTTGCAATTTGCATTGCGGTTAATTTTTGATGTATTATTCTTTTACTTCTCAGGAGATTCCCAACCACTTTGGCAAATGTTTCGAAAATGGATGTATTCATAAAGGACAGCAATGCAAGAATTACAGCAAATTTGAGGCTATTGAATTCAGTAAGGCATTTCTAACTTTCATGTCCACCATTGTATTTGCCTTGATTTTATAGAAGTACAGCTGTACAGGTGCATGATTTCTGCCATCATTTTTTTTATTTGACGAAGCATCTGTTTTATAACAGAACGTAAACACAAGTGATACTTCACTGTAGGAGGTATTATCTAGCCAAAACGGGAGTAGCCTAGTGAACTTATTGTAAGGATTCGTTTTCTTCGAAGAATGTATAGAGATTAATTCCTGACAGAGCAGCTTTTGTTTAGTTCCACAAAGTAGGGGAGAGTGTTCTCTGAACAACACTTCACCTTCTTACCATGATGAATGACAGACTGTCGTCCTCCTTTGTGAGAGCCTCTGAATTCATGACACTGCAAGGAGGGCCTGGAGAACTGAAAATGTGGAAGACACTCATTTCTGATGGAGCCAAATATTCATGGTTAAAGCATCCGTTTTGTAAGAAATTTGATTTGAATTACCCCAAAACATTTTGGGACTAAGGATTTGTTGTTGCTGTTGTTGCTGCCGCTGCTGCTGTATAGGTGTTGATGATTTGCTGTCAATTTCTGGTGGAGCCAAACATTTATTGTTCTTTTAGCTTTAGGATAAAATGGCTTCTTAGTTCTAAACCTCTCATGTATTGCTATTACCTTTTTTTTTTCACATCATCACTCGCTTCAGGCTGTCCAGAAAGGCAGAAACAACGCTCGAACTCCTAGTTTATTCAAGTAAATTGGCTGTCCACTAGCAGCAACGATTTTAAGACATTCACCTTTGTGTGAACTGATTCACTTTCACATGGCACTTGTAGTCCCTTCCTAACTTATGGCATCTCTTGTTCCTTCAGGTTGAAAGCAAACTCACATTGTCGTCTAAGCTCTCTGTTGAAGGGCCACTCCGTATGAAAGAAGAATATGCTGAAAGCTTACTAGAGTCTCCCACTGTAGTTGAAGAAGCAGTACCGGATCAGCTACGGGGTGCCTTGGGACAAGCTGCTGGAGCAGTCCAACAACTTCCTGTTCCTATCAGGGATGTGATGTCTAGTGGGATCAGAATTCCGCTAAGTAAGCTTTCCTACCTCTTTTGTCTTACTTATGACTTTATTTGAATTGCTTAGTTGGTATGAGTTTGCCACCAAATAGTGACCGAACAGCTTAACAAAACTAGAAAAATTACTAATCCATATTGTGAATTTTTATGTGAATATGATTTGGATCTAAGAAGTTTGAACAATGAAGTAGTCTTAGAAGTGACTTTTGAGGGGGGGAAAAGGGTTGTGTAAAAAGGACATATGTATGACAGTATGAGTTGTTGGCATTCAAATTGTTTGTTGTTAAAATTTTAGCTAAGTGAAATTTCAGGCAATCGTTTTCATTGAAATTTATGTTTTTGTCGTCTAGGACCAAGAGTGCATGTCTATTTTGTTATGTGTTAATAGCAGGATATGGCGAATGCGCAGCAATCACCATGTAGAAATTTCCTAACTTCCAGTTAGGAAATATGAGCACTCTTTTGTAGAAATCAGAGTAGATGTAATTGTGAAAGCTTCTCTGTACTATAGAAGCTCATTTTGAAGTCCAAGATCACATACTTTTTAGGGCAGTCATATTATTTCTTATACGTTAGGTGTTGAAGCCTTTTGTCCTGCTCTTCACATAATCCTTCAAAGGAAGATGTTCCCATCGATTACCAGAGCTATCAAAGGTCATCAAGAATCTACAGTAGTGATTGATGAGGAGTCTGTAGAGCCTTGATTAGTTTGTTTTTAGCTTCAGCATCTGAGTATATAACGAGCTGAAGTGCTAACATCGTTCGATTCTTGAGACTCCTCATTAAAGATATCGTACTTAGTTCTATTCTCTGATGACCTAAGGATTTGAAACTTTTTCCTAATTTGGCGACTTAGATTATAATATGGTAAGAATTCATCCAAAATATGGACATTATAAGCGCCATGAAATACTTTGTTGTGGATTTGTGTGAAAATCTACATTAGTGTAGTACTATTTGATTTTGATTTCTGCACGTGTCACGTGTGTATTAAAAACATCATTAGTTAGATGGAATATGGAGTATCTTATAGCTTAGGATACAAAAGTGATGGGAAAATGCTCAAATCTTGGGTCTCCAAATATGAATTTCGTGAAACTTCAGATCACCAAAGTGCGATTAACGCCAACCTTACCAAAGTGAAAGTTCTCCTTTCTTTTAAATCCATGTCAGTTGTGAGTTTGGCAAGAATCATGCACTTGCAGATGCACAATGCTTTCAGTAACTGATATTGAAGAAGGGGGTGGGGGAATAGTGTTATAGGATAGGTTGATTGCTGGACGAACCAGTTTTTTTTTTTTTTTAAAAAAACCGTATGCTTAATTGAAGCTAACCCCGTCTCTTTGTTTCCCCGCGATGCTTTGGTGAAGATCAAAAACTTCTGATTAGATCTTTCTTCTAAAATACATCTGAAATTTCAAAGTGATTGCTGATGCATTATTTTACTGTGTTTGGGTTATTTGTTGGATTCATTAAATCATTATAAAACATTTGCTGCAATCATGATGGATTTGAAATGGGTGGTGTAAGGGGAAAAGGTTGAATTACTAACTCCATTTCGTGAGCCTTACCGATTGATTTAAGTTTTTTTTGGCTTCGTCTCTTTGCAAACTTCTGCAAGTAACCGCGGTAGTGAAATATACCCTCCCCCGGGTCTGTGTTTGGTAATAGAGCATTTGGGAGGACAGGGAGTCTTTACTAGTGCAAGTAGCTATGATGAGTTTATTTACCTATTCTCCAACATTGCATGTACGTCTATTAATGATAGTAATTTATCAGCCAAAATAAATTGTCAAATTAAAATCAGGCCACCCTGCTCAACGACACCATGCACTCTAAGCCCTAAGGCCTAAGCCGCACTCATAAACCTCACTGCTTCAGATTAGCCTGTTGTTTCGTACTTCAAACTTGTATCCTCTGGCTTTCGTTTTTGCCTTGCAAATTATTTCTAGATCTTTCTGTTGTTGCTAGGGAATTAGGCGCTTATGTGTGAAGAATTACGAAATATATTTGTGAAAAGTTCCTAATTTTGTTTTGCATTCAATGTTCGTTCAGGTGGAGGCTTACAAAGACTATTCATGATATCGTATCTGGATGAAGAGATATTTGTAAGTGTGTTTATATAGGCATATAGTTCATTTGTTACCGTCATTTGTAAAGTTGTGTTGTTATATGATCACGAAATAAGATGGTTCGTATGGTGATTATTGGATGCAGATCATAAGAGATGCTTTCGGAGCACCAGAAGTTTTGACGAGATTAGATGTAGGCTCTTCTCAAGGAGTAGAACCTGTAATGGAGTACCTGAGTTAATAATAAAAGGAAGAGTGTTTCTTTATACATTGACTATGTTTGTATTTACACTATAATTGGATTTAAAAAGATAAAAACAATATTAGCCATATTTGTAGGGTACGAAAAAGGCTGCACATTTTGGTCCTTTAGAGTACTCTCGTGTCATGGTTTACTGCCCTAATTAGCATAACTTGGGTTGTGATATGGTGCTGGCTAATGCAGTGGTGGGTGGATTGCCGTAGTGAAGGGGGCATGTAACCTTGGGTCTCCAAATTGGAATTTCGTGAAAGTTTTGCTCTTGCTAAATCCGTGTCACCTTGTGACTTCTGATCTTCTTTATCTCTAATCGGATACACCTGAAACTTCAAAGTGAATGCTGATGTAGCTTTCTTTACTTTACCACCACCCACCGGCGTATGACGCCGATCACGCCCCCTGCCCCCCATCCTCGACGCAAACTTTTGTTTTAATTGGTTAGCATTATTCCGACTTGTTATTGTTTCTAATAAAAAGAATAAAGAACAATGTCAAACCTGAATTTTTGACGTAAAAATGCTAATTCGGCGAGGGCTTGTTGCCTCTTTGCACCATATATATTCTAGGAGATAAAGTTCATTTGAAGCTTGCTAGATCAGATGTTCCAGCTAGCTCTTCTCTTCTTTAACTAGTTACATTACATAGTTATTAGGCTAGTTGACTAAGCTAGAAGTTTGAAAAGCTGTCTAAAACGCTTCTTCTTCAAGTAGCATAACTCGTAAGAGAAGAAGGCAGTTTGAATTGGATATTCTATTCTAAAACGCTTCTTCTTCTAGTGTAGCTAATGCAGTTATTGAAGCTAATGCAGCTAATAAAGGAAGTAGCTTATCGGGTTTCAATCCTATCTAACACAAGTATAAGGTATCTTCGCCTAAAAGTCTATCAACTTGGAGCTTCGCCCCGGCGTCTAGTATATTAAGCTCTTCGCCCCTGGCTTTAAACATTGGATTTGCGGCATATGACTATTACTGTATAAAAAAAGGAAGCATGGAAAGAGCATCCGATTGCTGAACCACTATGGGATCATCGTTTAGTGCATTGATGCCTTTAATTTAATAAGGGCTTTGCCTTTGCTGATGAAATGCCTTAGTAAGTGGCCTTACTTACGACTAAAAAGAGTTTACGTTCACAGCCCTATAGCGCTAGCCTTGCTAAAGGAATGCTGAAAAAAATCCCATGGCCTATCGGCCTCACCTTAGAAACTAACCCACCATAGCCTTACCGTATCTACAGTTTCCAGCGGGTTAAAAAAGTATTAGGATATAGAGACCGTATCTCGGTAAGTAAGCATTACTACTAAAGGCTCAGAACTCATTTTACTATGTCAAGCCTATGGTAGTTCCTTTCTTCCTACCAATCTCGTAAGAATAGTACGCGAGCAATTGATGTTCCTATAACGACTGGCTTAAGAGCTCCAGCTAGCCCGAGACGAGATGGACCCGGATGAACCCCTTGAAAATCTCCCAATGATAATCGGTCAACAGGTGCAACATAGGCTATTGATCTTCTTTACTCGCCTGATACTTAACTAGATCTTTGTACACAGCCTCACTGCTATGATCTACTTCCACCCTTTGCCCTTGCTAAGACTGACCTTCCCTAAGAAAAGCACAAGACTGAGAGGGCTACCTGAAAGTGGACAAGAGTAAGAGTATAAGACTAGCTGCTAAGAAGGACTCCCTGGAAAATGGCTATTAGGTGGATTCCTTGGCATTCGACTAGCTTCACGCCCACGATGATCGCTTTTTTAGCAAAGAAAGCAAATCTTGAATGCCAGATAAATAAAGCAGTAAAAAGGAAAGAAAGACAAAGGACTTCTGTCCCCTCTCTGGTTGGTTGAATGTGTTCACAAGCTTCTGGGCTTCTAGTA
>JBBYHQ010076874.1:0-30141 GCA_038382645.1 Spergularia azorica
AATAATTATGTGGGACCTACTAGTAATAACAATTAATTTTATATTATTTTGACCCCAATTAATACTAAAATAATAAAATTTTGAGACCCAAACTATAGGTCTCACTATTGAAGATTATAGTCTCAAATTGAGTCTCATTCTCCATTTGATGTCAGCATAATATAAATGTGACATCATATTAGTATTTGAGACCCAAAATGAGTCTCACCAATAGGGATGCTCTAAGAAAATGATGTTATTTACTTATTTAGTCTCTCCCGATTTACAAATTTCAAAGCCCATGCGTTGCACCACTTACTAAAAAGAACATTTCGAATTCTGAGGAATTTATGTAACAAGAAATCCTAATTGAACTAAAAGGAACAAACCAATAGGTAGTAGTGTAGTACTATCAACTAATTGAAAGGAAATTCATGGAACAAGAAATCTCTTATTCTAAACTGGGACGTACCCTGTTTCATTAAAGATGAACTAAACATCAAGTTTACACACCGCACACCTTTCCGACATTTTTCTCGACGAGTAACCGGAAAAAATTACATGAAATTGACTAATCGAGTGAAAACGAAAAAGGATGGGGATTAGTTGATCTCCAGTTTTCTGAGATCTGTTACATTGGCTGGCACAACATCTCAACATTTAACAACCTTCAATAGCTAAGCGACGTGAGCGAGGATGTAGAACAAATGACACTGTTACAAGCAGATTGCTTAGGTCTGCTTCATCCATATCATAATGTCTTTTCTCATGCCCCCTCCTACAGTAAGTCTGCTGCAGCTTGGTTTCAAGAACTCTGAACCAACAGCGCTGAGTTGCCTGTACTGGGTGTTACTCCCAACTGGCCTCGGAGAACGCATCATCATTGCGATGGTGGGGATAGATGTCGACCATGTATTTCTAGCAGCAGAAAACAGTTGCCTGCCAGAACCCTTCCCAAAACTACTGGTGCTGAATTTGTGGGTATCACCAGGGCTTTTCTGGTGATGATTTGTAACCTGCTTGGTCATGCTTGTGTTGAAGTTGTTCTGCTTTGGAACCTTCTCTATTGGGGAACCACGAATATTTGCAGATGGTTTCAATCTGTCAAGCCCTCTGAGGATCCTGTTACCAAGATTTCGACCGACTTCTATGTCCCTTTCTTGAATGCTACGATGGATCCTGAGAGCTACATCGAATGCAGCACGTGTTCGTCTGTAGGAAAAGCCACAAAAGATGTTTTAGATATTTCTGCCACAATTCATATATGTACATCTGACATTTACACTAACAGATGGCACATACAGTATATTCATAACGGTCCAACAAGAAAAGCAGCCACCTACGAAAACACAACAGCTTCCCTTCTACCATGGAGCATACGCATACACTGATTTTCCAACAAATTCCTGGGTACCATCTAAAGCTTCTGAACTATCTAACCTACAACATGCAACTCATCATGAACCTGGCTCATGGATGTCATTCGAAGTGCATGATCATGTCAATACCAGTACACCAATAAAAAAAAAACCTATCTACTTTAGATAGAAATGTCAAAATATGACGCAAAAGATGATTATTTAAGACATAAACCAATTCGGCAAGCTCATTGCTTCTGTGCTCCTCACACATTTATGGAATTATGGCTTATCGCCTTATCCTCTTCTTCACCAACACAAAGCAGCAAAATTTGCAACATTGAAGTAATGAGGTGCTCCCTTGACAGCGCAAATCGAACTTTAAACACACATTCAGGAAATAGAATTTATTACTGCCTCGCTAGATGGTAATTCATTTTATCATATCAGCTTCACTCAAAACACGAAGCACACCAGGACACTCAAAAAGAGCTGAATCTTATGCAAAAGCCTTCTCACAATTGTCTTCTACCCTTAACCAAGACTCTTGTAAGAAAACTTCTAGATGCCAAAGCTCCTTATGAAGCAAAATGCATAAAGATTCTTTCCCAAACTTACAAAAGATCTTTTGCAGCATATAGACTCACATTGATCCTAAGAAGTGTGATCTCCAAGCACAAGTTGGGCCAGACAGGTTCCTAGAAGCACATAAAAACTACTAGCACTCAGTGCTTAATGCAGCTTTGCAGGAGTACATGAATTCTCAGTGGAATCCAGAGAATATGGACCTTCCGTGTCCCTAGGGATTGCATGTAGTTTTGTCCAGCAATTATATATACAGAACTCCTTATGTTCAAAGAACTTTAACATACAGGCGTTCTAATAAAGTTTTGATTTCATTTATACTCAAACATGCTCTATTTTAAACAGATTTATCGTTCAAAACCTAATGTACTGCCAATATACACATATTGGTCAAGAGTAAAATGTTTTGGGTAATCTACAGATCCTTCTCTTCTTCAGTTTCGGTATATTTCCATCAATGGTTGGCCTGGGCTACACTAGATTCAGCGAAGACTATGAGAAACAAGTACAATAAAACACATTTGCCTTCGATATTGCAAGAATGCGGTCCCTATTACCTAGCCGCCAGCCTAAATCCCTAAGTTCTCCACCCTCCTACAAAAAAAACATGGCAACACGCTTCTCATGTGCCCCTGCCCCCCAACCATTGAGACGTATGCAATGAAGATTGGATCTTGGAACTCTAATGTAAACCCTTCCTGAAAAACTTATACAGA
Source organism: Spergularia azorica (assembly GCA_038382645.1). Lineage (NCBI taxonomy): Eukaryota > Viridiplantae > Streptophyta > Magnoliopsida > Caryophyllales > Caryophyllaceae > Spergularia > Spergularia azorica. The sequence goes on from JBBYHQ010076874.1 coordinate 2,639, forward strand.
AACTCCGAAAAGAACTTCACTTAGATTCAATGAAAGTGCTATTTTAAGCAAAGAACTTCAAAACTTAGTGTACTGCCAAAATTGACACATATTGGTTTAGAGTAAAAAGATAACCGATTTGGGTAATCTATGGAACCTCATCTTCTACAGTTCCAGTATTTCTTCATCAATGGATGGCTAAGGCTAAATTAGATTTTTAACCAAGTCTTTAAATATGAGTACCAAGAACACTGCATTTTGCCTTTGATACAGCAAGAATGCTTTATCTAGTCCCTACTACCAAGCAAAAATGGCAATGCCCCTCTCATGCATCACTCTCCCCCAACCATTGAGAAGTATGCGAGGAAAATTGGATATCAAAACTCAACCCTAAAGTGTAAAACTTAGTTAAGCAGAAACATGGTCAATCTACGTAAACCGATCATTCCTTCCGATGCTGCAGAAACTATACATCAACATCCTTTAGGAAGAACGACTAACATTCTAACAAGTAACAGATGTATATCCTACTTTAGCAGTCCATATCCCTGAGCTTCTTTAACATGAACCCTTCTCTTTCACAACAAAACAACCGGGGCAAAAAACAAATAAGTTTGAAGGATATTCTTCTGTATAGTCAATATGAGTACAAAATCATCAGCATATTCCGAAAACCAAAACCAATAGGCAAACCCCAGTCAACATCACCTCTTTCCCCAACAATCTTCATCAACTAATATTTCCATTCACAAAGATATTCAAACATAAACCTTTTCTCTTCCAATCATAACAGAACTCACAACCCTAGAAACCTTCCCAGGGTGACAAATTTGCGATCTCAACTACGCAAACACACCACAGTTCCATCGTAAAACCAATTGGCAATAGGCGAAGTAGCCCACTCGACATCCTCAACTAGCTTATACACGAATCCCAACAAGCTCAATAACCAAAAAAAAAAAAACAGTAATCACCCATTACCACATTCTCAATTTCTAATCAAAATATAATCAGAAAAATCATAAATTTATCAACAAAAAATAAATTCACCCATTATTCTGCATGAAAACTTCAAGAATACGATCAAATTAGCTCAAAGATACAATCTTTCTTACGAATTTCAAAGAATTAATTAACAAAACAAAAGAATTGAGATCACAATAAAAGAAAAGAGGAAAACTTTCAACAAAATACTCACCTTTGAGCAAACTGGCGAATTTTAAGATGTTTTTTAGGGATTAAACGACGCTGAATCTTCAAAGCAAGTCTATAAGTTCTCCTCAAACCCAGAAAATACGCCGTCGCTAATGTTATCTCCCACAACACCATTTTTCTTCGATTCCTTCTTCGTGACGATTTGTTTGTTTGTCAAGGGGGTGCCGCCAGAATTTTCGATCTTAAATTTGTAAGAACAAACGTCGTACTTGTTTTGTCGAGAATTTCAGTCGCTTTCTTTTTTCTTTGTACATCTTCTAGTTGAAACATAAAAATAATAAAAATAAAAGAATATGGAATTGGGTAGTTAACTAGATATTGTAGAGATCATCGCATATGTCATCTTGGCCGTTGGTCAGAAAGTAGTATGATCATTGCCGTTTGTTGATTGGATTGGACCGTGTATTGTTTGGGCTTAATACTCTACTACGGAGTATTTAGTTTGGGCTTTAGAATAAGAAACCCAACGAAATTTTTATTTGATTGTATCGGAAGGCCCATAATTTAAGAGTACTCAACGAGACTTTTTATTAACGTTCTATTTTATGCGTTCTCATGAATTGTAACGTTTTGATTATCATACATGAATCTAACTATTATTACTGATGTGTACGAAATTTTTTGTCTTTTGTTGAGTTATCAATGATCAAAGTATGACATTTTTATATTGTTTAAACAAAAATGTAACAGGTGAGAACACTGAATGGAGTTTCATCCTTTCAAGTACGAAGTAGTAATCACTACACTCTCGTGCCCCATGCTTATAAAAGTAAACTTCATCCCTTAAGCAAATCCTCCCCTCAAAAGTCAAAACTATATAGTATTCAAAATCTGAGTACATAAAGGAGAATATGAGAATTTGAACTTTAGACAACATCGAAATATAGCATTGGCTAGTTGGAGACATATTTCTGTGGAGGCGAGGTGAAATATTAATGATTGTGATGAAGAAATGGTTATCCACGCCATTTTTTAGCGTGCAAAGGCCTAGGATATCTCGGCAGGGAGCCCCTTCCTATACCTCCTTCTTGACGTGCACTTATCCTCATTCGCTTAGCGTCTAACATAGGTTATGCACAGTTTTGATGGCGAACCATGAGAATTTGAACTTTAGACAACCTCGAAATAGGCTGATTGGTAAGCTATTAGATTAACTGTACTCCTCATATGAAATAAATTATTCAGACATATGATTAACTAATAACCATTCCATAGTGATGTGTTTTGGCGTTGGACAACAAAGTAGAAAGGAGTAAGAAAACCACCCTTTGCTAGAAATGGGAGAACATGAGGTACCTAAAGAATGAAAGATGCAACGCAGCACAACGGTCACCTTCCCTATAGAAAGCAAAGGACAACGGACAACGTTAAGCCAGAACCATAAGTGAGCGGACCTAAAACGACACAAAACTTTACCTGAACTTAGGCTAAAGCCAAGATTGGGCTGGGCCTATCCCATTGCTCCACCACCCACATCAAATAAAGTCACATGTAATCATCACCCTTAGCATAATATAAAGCTCCTCCCTTCCTTCTACGACAAGCTCCTTATTCATTAGCTCCATAATCATTATCAACACAAATTATAATCTCATAGTGCATTAGTTGGTGAAGGAACGCATATGTATTTATACAAATTAAAGACGAGTAGATAGACCGATGTATAAGCCAATGATTGGTTGTTCTCATTGTCGATAATCACGTATTCTACACATAAACTCATGTTAAATTGAGGATTGGTTTTGATAAGATTGGCCATCAAATTTGATTGCATATAATACCCACATTATGGTCAGTGATCAATGATGAATTCCATTTAGGCAAGTGCATGTAGAATAAGTTCACAAAACACATGATTTTGAATTCTGCTACAACAACTTGTTGTATTAAATAATTTTGATAAAACAAGATTATTATACTTTGCAAATAATTTTTTTATTTTTTTAGTTTCCGTTGGCATTTCATACATCGATAGTTGTAGTATACTAGCATGTCATGCTCATACAGACATACGCAATATTATCATAGTACTAATACACAAAGAAACCATACTAAATTACATTGATCTAGTTCAGATCCATATTAACCGAAAATAAATTTAATATTAGTATCACCAGATAATAACCTATGAACAGCATATACAAATATACAATCATCATAGGAAATTTACCAACGGCTACTTTTGATAATAATGATTCCAAATTTCCAATAGCGACCAAATCAATCAGATTATATCCCACCAATTAAACCCGAATATCTACAAAAATAAAAAAATAAAAGATCATATACTATACTATATTATATTATTTTTGTATTCACTTTCCACATTAACTATTATTATGCTCCCTTCCAACATTTTACATTCCCACACACACCTCGACTCTGCCCATCTCTCTCTACCCTCTCTCCTCTCTCCTCCCCCTTTCTCTCTCCTAAACATGCAGCGCCAATCTTTAGGTTCGCCGGGGAGAGAAAGACTAGTTATCTCCTCAGACGACGCCGTATTTATGTCCGACGATCAAAAACGCCGCGAATCATCTCCCTCGTCATTCTCCGCCGCCGACCTCGCCGCCTCCGCCGCCACCGACGCCGATGAAATTAAGCCGGAGAAGCCTCATCACCACCACCGGTGTCGTACTCAGCCGGAGAAGTTCATTCACTTGATCCCTGTTCTCATTGTTTTCTGCTTCGTCGTTCTTTATCTCTCCTCTCACGATCCCTCTCCTCAAGGTAATTAATTAATTATCAAGATTATTACCAATGCAATTACAAACTAATTATCTTATTAATTAATTAATTTTGTCTGTGTAGATTTGGCGGAGTTTCGTGGATTCCATTACAAGCAACCGGAGGATATTATAGGTATAATAATATAATCTCAATCGTCGTAGTTTGTCCGTTCCTTTGAATTGTTAACGTTTTTTATCGAGTATAAATAACTCGAGTTTTGAATTGGTGTGTGTAGAGGTGAATGTCATTGACGAGATAGGAAGAATTGATGAGAAGAAGGGAAAAGATCAGCTGAAAAGAAGTGAAGCATTTGTGATAAGAAGTATGAGGAATTTGCAAGAAGAAATCGTCATCCAAAGAGACACTCCTCCTAAATATCAGACTCACCGGAAACTCGGCGATTTTTAGCTTGTACAACACACTACCAAAATTTGTCAAAAATTTCACATAATGCGGTAGAACAATTTCGCCATTTCTCATCTATTTTAATTATTTTTATTTTATTTTTAGTATATATATCATATAATTTATTGTTTTGATTTTTAAATTTCTTTTGGATATAAATTAGTGATTTTGTACAAAATTTAGAATATTTCTTTCTTTATTTTAAAAAAATATATATTCGACGATATTTTCTAATGCGAGTAGTAATAGTAGTGCCGACATAAAACAAGAGGGACAGCTGGAATAATATTTTTCGGAGTGTTGCTAAAATGCTCTACGATGAGGAAGGCGCTGAGTAGTCCAGTATAAACCGATCGCCGTGATTGGTTTAATTTATCAATCACCACTTTTTGGTGTATTAAGGGCTTTGGGTACAAGATTGTATGTTGAGGTGTTTTTATGTGAGGGTGCTGGTATCGGGATGGTTGAAAAAGATCGTATGTGCGGGATGTGATGGTTGCTAGGGATGATCGGGGCTGTCGTTGGCTATTGGCAGTGCTATGTTAGTGTGCGCTCATTAAAGTGGTCCGAGGAGTGTAAAAATAACCACCCTCTTGGTTGGTATAGACTATAGCGTATAGGACTAATAGGAGAGAAGGGTAAAATGACAGTTTTGACCCCGTGATTGGATGTTGCGAATAATCACGATGATTGGTGTATGGATTCTTGTAAAAGTGCGCGGGTGGAGGGACAGAGCGTATTTACTGTAGATGGAATCCAGCTGGGAGGATGAAGAAGCCGTTAGCTATTGTGGACCTCGATGTGGGGTCTCATTTATGAGTTGGCGTATGGGCCCTGCCAGCCTGGATTTTTTAAGTTTGTTTAATAAGGCTACAGAATAAGGTCGGAATGTGAATAGAGTGGTACAATGAAAGCGCAAGTGGGTTTCGTTATCGGTTTTCGGTAAGGGTTAAAATTGCGTACATTTGGATATCTTCCTTCACGCTTCAGTGTTACTCTTTGTGAGAGCTAATGAAACGTGATTCGTTGCATAGTCGATGGTCGAACAAGTGGATGTAGAAGTTATATATATCTAGTGGTTGTAGTTTGAAATTGAAACGATTGGAAGAATAGTTCTAATCTCAGGAGTCAGGAGTACGACCAGTTCAAATTTGGTTTTGCGTGTTTGAGAAGTTTAAGTTGGCACGCCATTGATCTTGTGTAGCATGAGTTTGGATAGTTGGATGACCTGGTGTGTTCGTTAATGGTCAATTGGTCGTTATTATTATGGTTTTTATTTAGCAAATGGTTTGGACTGACAAATGAGGTGAATTGTTGTAGGAAGGTGGGGGCAGCGTGACTGACCAATTTGGCCTTAACAATCAGTTAATTAATTCTTTGTAGTATAAGATTCCAATTAATGTCTTGAATAGTTCTTTTGTCTTCTAAAAGAATTCTGAGCATGAAAATTACGACATGTGGAATCTATGATCGTGACAATTAGCAAAGATTATAGATACGTAAATGGATATTTGCGATTCATGATGTAAAACTCCGTTTTTTTGTCTTGATAACGTTTAGTTTGGATATTTGAGAGGATGTCAACTCAGATTAACAAATTATTGGTACTGCTAACTATAAGATGGCCAAAAGGGTTAGCCAAGGCGATAAAGTTCACAATTCTTTGATTAGTCGGATTACTTTCTAAACTCCGGTTGCTTACTAAAATTCACGGTGGTGATGCCATTGATTGAAAAAAACTTGTAAGTTAAGTATAACTGAAAAATGGCACTCACTCATTGAGCTCAAGTGGTGCATGATCGATGTTTTGGTGCCCGTTTCTTGGTGGCTAATGTTTCGGGACTTTTGCGATAAAAAAAATGGGACACGGATGAAATCATCAAACTATCAAAGTCAAAACAAATGATGGGAAATATGCACATTGTCCAATTTATAATTAACTTAGTGATTAAGGAGTATCCTAAGTGTCGTAACACCAGATTAGCTAGAGTAGCTAACTAAGCTAAGTATACTAAACCTCTCTGATTTGTCCATACTTTGATGACTAATCACTTGTGGATCCTACTACAGTACTACGCCCTAATCATGCCTCCCCCCCCCTCCTTGCCCATTGTTTTCTTGATTGTTCTTTTTGTTTTTGTTCCTCTTTTTGAAATTGATTTTGCTAGATTGTTTGGCTATATGCGCAACTTTGCATTATTGTAATCCCCTTTAGAACTTAAAGATTTAATGAAATACAGTTGGTCTATCAATTTCATTGCGCCTGTAAGTTATCCGAAATTCGAGATAGAACTACAAAAAGAGTAAATTACGGACTTATCGTCCATACTTTAGTTTTGTCACACGTAGTTTCGTTTGAATGTTACTCCATCCATTTCTTTTATTTCTTTCCGTTAGACGTGGGTTCCCCTCACAAAACTCGTTCCAGCGTAAAAAGATAAAAAAAATAGAGGGGGAGTACGTCTAATCATATGCTATGTTTCAATGGACTTAATTAAGATAGATTACTTCCTTCGAAAAAAAAAAAATTAAGATAGATTACAAAGAATATGATTGTATCCCTACATTCTCCTCCTACTAACTAGTAAATCATAGGTGAAATTATTCTGTCTCGTGAAATGCTGCTATTGTTGTTATTGGCTTGTGCCTTGTTGGATGGTTGGTGCCATTCTAGTTTTCTAATCGTAGAGCTAGCATCTATAGTGGGTCCATTTCTTCACGAGTGATTATCAAGGCTCTAATTAGTAGTTACATGATGCTTCATCCGTGATAACCAGCAACTGTTTCATTTATTTGGGCAAATACGTCTTTTGCTCTCAATTCTCCAAAACAAAGAAACAACGAATATGATGATGACGGTATGACGCGCGCTTTAGGGCTCATAAACAAACATGTATGATGTATGGGATTGGTAGGCTGGTAGCTCACTTGATTGAGTTATCGCTTCTCCACCTCACGGTAGATTTTATGACCCTATTCTCAACTATTGAAGTCAATAGGAATTTCCGGTGATAGGTCTCTTTTGGGAACTTAGATGCCGGGATTAGACCCTATGGACCTTCTGTGTGTTACAATTCCTAGCTAATACTTCGTAACCCCTAACTTTTGTACAGGTTGGACTCATTATCAATCTAGAACATACGGACCACCCTCGAGTCAAACAATAACGTCAAGTTATTGCCTTACGACATCGAAAGCTCGTGCACGCTCATGAGTCATGACTAACGAGCTCTCGAGTCAGCGTCTTTTATTACAAGTCTGGCCCATAACAAATATCAACCAAATAGTGTTAATACACATTCCAAAGGTGGTCCAAGAGCCAGAAGCATAACAATAATTAGCACAAGTACTTCATTGATAGTTTCAGATAAGTTGATAAGAGAAGTGTGACACAAGTTGAAAAAGCTAGAAATGGCAACAATCCATGTAAACCTTCAATCTCTAGCACTGAAACTTGATAACAAAACTCCAAAAATAAATCCCTATGCTGCAAAATCAAGCTCCAAAATACGAATACGTGCAGCCTTAAATAAATCAGGAAGGCAGCTGATAGAGTCCGGTACCGTGCCAGCAATAGCGCCGAAAGAAGCAGCCTCAGTACTCAACTCTGGAGGCTCCAACCTCTTGGACGTGAGGCCTGACTGGGAGTGAGAGAAAGCGTACGTGCCAGGCTCGCTGCACGTCCCGCTCTTCATTAAGGATGTGGACAGCTCCCTCATCACCTTCCTCAAAAAATGGGTTCATTTTGGGTACATTGGCCTGTGGACTGGCCAGAAGTTTACAACAATCAATCCTGAGTTTGTGTTACAGGTTCAAGGGGTTGTTCCGGATAAAAACACAATGCTCCTTGTAGCTTGTGGCGAGGGACTAAGGTATTTCTTATTCTTACAATCATATGGTGCATACATTTTGTCGATTTGTCGTGGTTAAACCATTATCATATGAAGCGCAAAGGTCAGTACATAAATGTAAGTGCGAGGGTGAGTTATAGGGTGATATTCTGATGAATATGTCTTAAATTTTTGTGTTGGCTAAGAACCAAGTGCCTGACCATCTCGGTAACCATCTGAACAGGTCTGTGATGGCTGTTGGAAAGCTGTATGAAGCCGGATACAGGAACCTCGGATGGCTGGCAGGAGGATACAATCGAGCTAAAGATGAAGATTTTCGGGTTGAGGGAGCAGAGAAGTTGCAGTATGCAACTATTGGGGGTGTATCATATTACTTTCTCAAGTTGCTCATACTTCTTCAAGCAGAAGGCAGCTCTAGTTGAGTTTTGATCACTATCATCAATGTTGCGAAACCTTCTCGCAAATTTAACATTTGTACTCAAAATCAGGGTAACATCTAGTCACAACTCACAATTTCCGAAAAGGACACCAGCTAAGGCATATGCATGTAACCATTTGCTATAGCACACCACCACACTGACTCGCGCAAGGCAGATTATAAGCCATAATGCAGTGATGCACAAAAATCTCAGTACCAGCTGACGCGGAGTTTGTATCAGATAACATTTAACAGAGCATAATTGATGGGTGTAAGTAGAAAAACTCGGCAAATGATTGAATAGATGAATAAGAATTGATGACATTTTGCTGTCGAGAATTTGATACTGTAAACAGTAGACATTCTGCATACTAGCAAATAGCAATCACTGTCCTACTTAGACTTCTTAGTTAGAGCTGACGTAGTGAACTCTGCATCATCTCTGACGAAGCTCCACCAGATGTATGTGATGGGTATACCAATAGCTTGCCACAAAGCATGGGAGTCGACTAAACCCTTGTAGGGAGGGAAGTCTACTATCTCCAAAAGCATAGCCAGAGCTGACCCGAAAATTGAAAACCACAGCTTCCAGCGTGAGGGTTGGTGTGACCGTATGCCACAGATGACCCAGAAGAGAAGTTGTAGCGTGGCAATTACAGCTACTACTGCTAAGTTCCAGCCTGCAAAACGGTCAAAAGAGCTTACATCAGTCAGACTATGACTCGATATTTTCCTTCACTGAAAATAACGGTCTCCACAACTTGGTCAAGACTCAACTTCTTTACATTTCAGGTACACCAGCACATACCGTGATATTGAAGTTGTATGCTACTACTCAAGAAGGACATCAGATATTCAACAAGATGTTATCATCCGACGTGTATCAAACTAACATTTATTTCACAAGTCCATTACGTCTGCCAAGGCCCCAGTTCGAATGAGTTCATTTTACTAAGGCTTGTACACATTTCTTAGCAGATCGAAAATAAGTTCTTTGATCAACATCATATGTCATATGTGAAAAGCCTATGATGAAAGGTCTAGGAACTTGATTTTATCGTTTACTCAAAAAAATGACGGGAGAGCTAAATTATGAGTCACCCGAATAGCATGCTTATAAATACACATGTGTTAGATGCACAGGAACAGGCGTACAGTAAGCACCAAGACTACAATGTCGAACGTACCATAATCAAATTCTACAAAGACCAGGTAGAATAAGTGAGTGGTCACAAAGCCAATCACTGAAGCAGCAATCATAACTCTGGCGGCCTCTACTTTAACGTTCAGAGATCGAATTACAGATAGAATAAGAACAAACCCGAGAAATACCAAGGTTGAGAAAAAGTACAACTTCTCTGTCAACTCCACATATCTGTTGAAAAGACAAGTTATTGAGTTAACCACTAGAGATGTCAAAAGATTTCACAAAGTGAAAAGGTTTTGAGCAGAGTAGTACTAGATGAAATGCAGTGGCGATAAACCCCAAACATTGGATTTTTGAGAAAGACTAAGTCGTGGCATTGACATAAATTCTTGTCTGATGAAGAATGTAAATATTGACTGAAGATGGACGAACCTGCTATGGAAAACAGCACTCCAGAACCATGAATTCATTGATAAGATTCCATAAATATTCCAGAGACCAGTGTATTCATAATATGTCTTCCCATCTGGTCTCAGAGGCAAGTTGTAGTATACAAGGATTACGAAAGATAACCAGCCATGAAATATAAGGGCAAGATTGAGTAAGGAAACAGCAACAGCAAAAGGTTCCTGTAGTCGAACATGATGCCATCGATTAGTAAAGACTTGAAGGGACAAACCTTAAGAATGAGGGAATGGGGATTGAGGGATTTGGGGGAAATGAAATAAGGAAAGTGGGGAAAGGGAATGACAAAAATGAGCAACCAAACACTCACAAAGGGAATGAGGGATCTTTATTCCCTTTCCCTTTCTTGTATACCCCCAACCAAACGGTCCCTTAATGTAGAGTTAATACTAGAAGCTATCAGGTATTTTGCTAGTAGGATTTCTACATACAGGCAGAAAGCAAAAACCTGAATTCTAAAAACACGCCGGAATGGCCACTTTCCATGATACTTGACAGGCTGATCACCAAGTTTCTCCCTCTCCGCCTCCTTCAAGAGCATGCAATGGTACCTACAGTCACCACGACAGTCCCATTCTTTCCATCTCAGATAAAGTGGTTCTTGGAAATACCATGGACCCTCATCAGACAAGGAGACATTGCAGCTGTTAAAACACTGTTCCTGTACGCATCCCGTTTTTTGACATTGCCCTACACAGGTCCTATTAGAAAAATATTCAGGGAAAAATTCACATAGCAACTGTTAAATGGCATATGAACATAAACAGCATAAAATCTCAGTGCCACATCATATCTACGAGCACATCACATGAGAGCTTAATCAGCACTCTGAGCGAATAAATTTAAAAAGACGACTCCAGTTAAAATCATTCATCTGGAGTTCATACTTTATCATCTAACCACGTTCAGGTATACAGTTAATAATTGGTGCTTAATTTAGACAGCAGTATTCAGCTGACTCCTGCAGAACGGTTTACTGAACTATAGGCCAGGGCTATGATCCTCTTAGGTTTTTAGAATATCATATCCAAGTAAAGCCACGATACAAACATCACGTATCACCCAATGCCAGAGACACAGGCGCAATCCTAAGCCACACTCAAGTTGTGCATTTCTAATTTCTACAAATGTGTGTCAAAAGAAACCATCAGAACTCGTTCTAGATAAAACTAACAACCTTTTCCAGCTCAATCAATACCCTATGATCAACAAAAACCTATTCTATGCCCTCAAAGATAATCATAAGAATAATATTTTTCCGAAAACATAATCAAAACAGCGTGAACCAACATTCAGAATTCACTATATACCTCTTGAGTTAAAGAGTTGAACACAATCTTTTATAGGCTCAAGCCTCTCACTCTCAAAGTCTCAAATGCCTTGCAATAAAAAACCATTACCAAGAAACATTGGATCTCCTCTGATAAATCATTAAGGTAATTACTCCAATCATTGACCAACAAACATCAAAAATCATACAGAAATAAATGCACACCAATACACAATCTTCTTCTTCAACAGTTCAAAATGGACCACCCCAGTCCACCCCACCATTTAATTTCCTCTTCAATCAGACAATCACCTGTAGACTGTAGTTTCTCTTCAACTTTCCATTAATAGAAATATACTATACAGACCCAAAAAAGTGCCAAAGTTTACTCCTTTCCCTAATTTTCTGGGCACCCAACCAAACAACAAAGTAACAAACCCCATGTAATTTCTAATTTTTTACCACATCCGTCATATTTCTAATGAAATAGAGCAGGCTCATAATTCATAAAACATAAATTAAGATATATAGCTACCAAAAAAATAAATTAAGATATACGACAACATCTTTACCCTAGCGCCTTAAAGGCTCCTGCCATAAGGAGCGGTAAGGGGGTCGGATGTACGCACGCAAACTTTACCCCTATTGAAACATAGAGAGGCTGTGCACGGATGACCCAAAATGAATTTTGCTTTGAGAATTGCACTGACTCCTCCAGAAGCACACACAGTTTAAAACATAGATTAAGACATAAAGAACTAAATTACTGACTAATTAAGAACTTGATTAAACTCAAGAACTTACATACATGTAAATGGGATCAGCATCTCCTGCTGTAGAGTGAGCATCAAGGCTTCTCCCCAGAAAGAGCATAGCAGCAACCAAGAAAACAGACCAATTAAACAGACCCATCATTGAATTTTTTTCAGGATTCAACAAATGCTAGTAAAAGTAATATACTTTGAAGATTCAAATGAACGGTGAATAACAAAACAAGTAAAAATGGAGATAAGGGTAAAAAAATGGGCAGTGAAAAGTGTGAAGGAAAGAGTAGCCAAGTCAACTAAAAATCTAAAATGAGATTATGAAGAACATGAAGCTTTGACTTTGTTTGATTATTCTGTGGCCTTCCTCTTAAAATAGCGTGATGCACACACATTGGTCTCTTGGGTAAGATTCGTCTTACTATTGATGGAATTAAAGATTCCTTCTTTTTGTTTTAATTAATTGGGAAATCATTATTGTTGTAGTATCACCCTTAAATTAGAAGATGGTCAAACATATAAACATAATTTATCGGGTTCTGATTATTACACTCTTACGATTCATCGTCACACTCCTTCATGGGAGGCACAGTTTCCAGGGCTATTCTTACGTAGAGGAGTGTAAAAAATCATCGGGAAGTGTAAAATTACCCGTAATTCCGTTAAGACAGAAAGACTCATAGGCTTGCTTGACATTCCTCAGAGTGTGAACTCAGAGGAGATTCAGTTGGTTCCTGGGAAGTGTTCTTCACTTCATACCTTCCAAAACATACATAACTAACACTAACATAGAGTATTTTTGCATAAACTCGCAATGCCGATGGCGAAAACTGCCTCCGGTCATGAACACAAGGGGCTGGCTGTAACACCAGAATAACAGATTCTAACAGATGCAGTGCACTTATTTTTCTAGAACACCATCACCTATTACTGACAGTCTGACACTGAGCTTAGTGCTGACTAATTCACAATACAGTTGCTATACTAAGAAAGAACAGTCTCCCAGTTATTTTGAATACGATTTCAAGTAGATAGACTAGACCTCGAATAGAGCTGAAGGGGTACTTCTTTCCGACTGCTGATCATCAAACGCCCCTTGGGGGCCGTGCAGGTTCCGGTCCACAACGAGTTACCTTGTCCTTCACTTCATCCCAATTTGTGATGGCTGGAGTACCAGAAGTTGCATGAAAATAAGTTGTCTTCCCCAACATCGGTTCCCCCAAGTACTCTGAGCTTAAGTTCACCATTGCCTTGCACACTATCCTGAACGTTAACGCCAACGGGATTCCAGTTGTCTTGATAATAAAGGTGAGGGCTTCAAAAGTAGAAGTATCTTCCAACGAAACCGAGAAACTTGGGAAGCAGTTGAAATAAAATGGACCTTGGGACAGATTTGATTCCACAAGTGCTAACAAAGAATTGTCGAAATCAAGGTGCCTGGCATCTCGAAGGCACAGAAGTACAGGAACGTCTTCTAAGCCATTGCGTATTAATGGCTTGATGGCTACTTGGACTAGACCCAGGTGAAGGAACTCATGTTGCTTCTTGATGAATCTACCAAGGTACTCCTCGGGAAGTAACTGACAGTATGTAAGTTTGTCGTCGGATGTCAATGTGATGGTTTTTTCAAAGTCATCTATGGCATAGCTTGGAAATATTCTAAAAGGGTGTTTCTTGTAGATCTTACAGACTGGGATCTTAGGGAACTTCCAGTTGTCTAAATTCTTTGGTACTTTGGTGCTACCCTCCTTTTCGTTGGCGAGCTCAGCAGCCATTGATCTTCCCAGGAATCTAGTAAGAAAAATAGAATCAGACAAAATTAGTAAATAAACATCACATATTAGCAGATGCAATACAACAACCACATCATTACCCCAGCGCCTTAAAGGATATTATTAGATGCAATAACAAACGAAAAAACTAAAGCATACAGGGTTTGAATGGCTCAGCCCTAAAGTGTTCTTCATAGTGTGTAGTGATATCAAGGACATTTATAGTGGGATATACATGAGCCTCCACTCTTCTGTGACTCAAGACCTTGCTTTTTTACTTTCATTATCACTTTTACTGTTAGTAAAATGATAAGATTCTTTGAAGATGCTTTAAATTATTGTCACTGGGGAATACTTTCAGTGGTTGTCGACTTACCATCAGTGAAGGGCTATAGCCCTTGCCCTTATCTTCAGTCTTGAGCGCTACTAAACGCTTGCACACGGAATGGGATGAGTTTAGCTTTATGAATGCCAATACACGAAAAAGGGGGGCGAGGAGGGGGATTAGCTTTATGAACGCCAAGAAACTGAAGGAAATATCCATTAGGATATGCGGAATGGCGATCTAGAGGACTTAATGTTGTTATAAAACGATCCCGTAAGATAGGTAGCAAAATCAAAATCATTGTCCTGGGAGGAAAGTTATTATCTTCCAAAACCAAACTTCTAACTAAAGCTAATCATGAATCATCTTTTGGTTATGTTCTACACTTCTCTTCACTATCAAAATTCATCAAAAGTTAGCTTACTCAGGTCTTCATCTAACAAAACAAAATGTACGTTTCAGTTGTCAGAAAGGTGATGTATTTTTTTTTCTTTCTTCCATGAACTAGAGCCTGAATGTTACAAAAATGATAATATAAGTAGTGAATATACTCCCTCCATCCCAACGAACCACATTCCACTTTGATTTATCTCAAAATAATTGCTTAACTGGTTCAAATATTTGGGAAGCTATAATTTCTATACTAGTTAGTTAGCTTGGTAATATTGTCATTATATACCCTCAACTAAAAAAGAAAAAGAAATTGGAAACGGCCGAATAGGAATACAACATTTCAGCTTCTACCTGTTCTCAAAAAAAAAAAAAAAAATAAAATAAAATAAAAATTGCTTTTTTCAATTGTAGAGAACTCATTATATCCCTTTAAAATGAGCCTGAACAGAAGTGGCAAATCCTTTTGGGATGGAGTCTGGAGGGAGTATCTTGACTTGACACTTCCTCCTATCCATCGAGAAAACCAACAGATTGACAGGCACAGAAAACCAGATCATCGAATGCAGTCATAATATCAGGTAAGAGGCAGATCCAATGCTTCCACACTAGCAGAACAATAACAGAGAACCAATTCCAACAATGCCCATGATTAAAGGTTCTTTATATGTTAAAACAAAAACAAGCAAATAGAACGTATTATCATAATAAACAAACGTTTAGGTCATTTACCTTATCTTAAGAGAAGATGGATGAATGCACCCAAAACAAGTCATCATCGGGCATTGGTCCATGTACTCTGTATCATTGGATTGGACAGCTGAGAAACCTCTACACCAGAATTGTTCGTGAATCGCACAATCCCAGACCACTGATATTGGCCTACTAGATCTACCAAGGACAACCAACTCTGTCCATGGCCTGATATGATTTCCATGCCCCTGTTCAGCAAAAACAGGGTGTGCTACTGCTCAACTGAGGACTAATCCAGCATTCCAGCCCTAACTCCTACATGTCAGAAGCCCAGAAAGATCAATCAATTTCGGGTGATCAATTACATCGGCTAATTCATTAGAATTGGTGTAACATGCAGCTAGAAAAAAAAAACATTAAGCATACAAGTTATGTAAGTGGCAAATAGAAGAAGATGCTATACTTTTTATGTGACTCTAACCATACTAGATCACCACCTGTCCACATGCCTCAAGAGGGCAAAGGAGGGAGACTAAAAGAGAAGATAGTTTAAGGAATGACCAAAAATGAAAACTGAGTCGTGAATTTCATCCACGAACTCCTGCTTCAAATTATCCATGTAAGGTACTTCCAAAAAAAAATTATATGAGAACATTATTTGTTGGCAACCATGTCTCTAGTATTCCTCAGCGCCAGCAATAAAATCACATTTTCATCTTGTACTACACCTTCCTAAAGTCTCACGCCCCAAAAGTTGCACTATGCTCACTTTATCTAGCCTCGAGCCACAAGTCTACATTTTACCCTGATCTTCATTTCTCATTTGCCGAAATCAGGTCTATCATAGTCGTGTACAGCTCAGTAAAAATCATTTCATACACAAATAATATCAAAAACCAATATAAAGGAATGCAGCGAATAACGACAAGGTTGTGAACTTGTGATACAACAACAATGCAGAAAACATATCGTTGGTAATAAGACAAATGCTGAAGATCGGATTTAGACTAATTTAGAGCTACAGCAAAAGATTTGTGAAATAATCTAAAATGCAGACAATCAATAGTCAATGCCCGTCAACCCCCAGCAAAACAAAGGAAATCTCATAGAGCATTGAAACAATTATAACTTAAGAGGAAAGTTTAAGGCAGCACGATTAGAAGAGACAGACTCAAGTAGGAAACTGACCAGCAAGATTCATGAAGCTCCCACTAGACTGATATTGAAATTTCGCATCGTGGATATGGGCTGTTCCACTAGATAATTGTTTTATCATTTCCAATGATGCTCCTCCAAGATGCACCAATGGACGAAGTCTAATGCACTTAAACGCCCAGCACTTTTTCTTGTTTCAATACCTCCACTTGAGGTTCACCAATTAAGTTAGCATCTTCCTTGGATTGAGATATTATGTTGTAGACGGAGCTTGATGGTTTCAGACCTAAGCTTATCATTTCCTTAACCAGTGCTTCTGATTCTTTTAGCTTTTCATCATTGCACAGGACTCGTATAGTTGAACAATAGCTAGCAACATTCGGAACCATTCCATGTTTCCTCATATCTTTCAACAACCTTAAGGCCCTGTAAGAACTGCCCTCTCTGCAGTAACCACTAATCATAGTATTATAAATCACATCGTTGGGATGAAGATGCATCTTCTCCATAGACTTAAACAACTTCGATGCTTCCAACATATTACCCTTAGCACACCACCCGTTTATCAAGGATCCAATTGTATAGACATCTGCTTCCAACCCAAGCTTTTCCATTGAATAATAAGTCTCAAATGCCTTCTCCATGTCACCGGATCGAACAAATGCATCTATAAGAATTGTATATGTTACTTTAGATGGAAGGATACCACGCTCTTCCATCTCCCTCACCAAATTGGCTGCATGGTTCAAATTTCCAGCTCTAGAGAAACCTGAAATAAGAACATTGTATGTAACTAAAGATGGCAAATGACCATCCAACTTCATTTGATCAAACAAAACCAGCGCCTTCCTCAACTTGCTAATGCTACAAAACCCATCAATAAGGGTGTTATAGGTGATCAAATTTGGAGTAAGGCCACGGTTTCGCATTTGGCTCACCAATTTCCCAGCCTCCCAGGGTTTTTTTGCCCTACATAAACCACTTATCAAAATATTATAGGTCACAATGTTACACTCCAAACCCTTCTCAAGCATTTCGTCAAACAATAAGAGCGCTCTACTTAATAGCCCGTCTTTACAATGCTCCTTGACCATGGAATTGTATGCATAAACATTAGGAGTTATCCCACACGACTTCATTTTCTCATAGAGTTGAAACCCTTCTTTCTTAAGCCCCTTTTTGAATAAACCATTCATCAAAACCGTGTAAGTGTGTTGATTAGCCACCAACCCGATCTCCTCCATTTTAAGAAACAACTCTTTCGCTCGATCAATATCACCATTTTTCCAACACCCATCTATCAAAGTAGTGTAGATTACAACATTTGGAGACAAACCCACATCAGGTAACCTATCCAAAATCTCAAAAGCCTTTCCCAATTCATTTCCCTGACAAAAACCCTTAATCATAATCCCAAAACTATACACATCCATTCCAACTTTACCCTTGAATTCATCAAAAACCCACCAAGCTTTAGCAAGATTATTACTTTCTAATAGAAGAATCAACAACGAATTGAACAAATTCGACCTCGGTACAGAACCTCGACTGACCATCTCAACAAAACAGTTCAAACCCTCTTCAGGCAGTTTTGCTTGAACATATGCATTAAAGATAACTTCTTGGAGAAGCAGACAAACTGGGTGTGAATCTACATAAGTCTTGGAAATTTCTTGAACAAGGGATGTTAAATTATCAACTTCTGAAGATAATTTAATTCTACCAGAGATTAACTGAAGAACTAAGGTTTGAGCTTGGGGTACAAATTTTTCACTGAGAAAGAAATTCAAAATTAAAAATATGGATTGTTGGGTATGCTCAAATTCATGCAAAATTGAAGAATTTAATAGAGAAGATGCTCTAATTGGTGGGGTTTTCACCATCTTTTGCATCAATATCAAACATTGATGAGTTGCTCTTGACATTTGCATCTCTTATGAATATAAATTTAGTCGGGATTCGAATCGAGTACGATCATATATTCACATACTAACTAATACCCAGTAAATAGTTGCACAAAACTACAGCGGAATTTTCTCAATCAGAAATTATAAGCCAATTTTTCATAGACAGTCAAATTCATGGTAAAATATCATATTTATGAGATTAATTCATGTGACCTGGATTATTGGTATTGTGCACCAACAAAGCGCCGCCGAGGAGAGAAGCGTGACGGATACGGCAGTGCATTGGCGAGGAGATAGGCGCCGCCGGCGAGGAGAGATGTTGGAGGGATTGAGAGTTTGAGACACTGAGAGTGAGAGGGAGGGGACTGTTCAACGAGGAGTAGTTTTAGTTTTCTTTGTTCACTCGTAAACTTAGTCGGGATTCGAGTCGGATAATTGGATATGCTTACGGAGTTACGGCTTACTCACAAATTTCAGCCAAATAGATGTCGTTTTGAAATGCAAAGTTATAAAAACGAGAACTTTGAACTAGATTACCGAAAAATAATACAAAGTGTTACTAGGGCGCAAATATGGGGTTTAGGATATACAGAATATAGAGCAACTTTAAGTGGATATAGGACTTGTTTTCACAAGAAATCGAAGTAGTACAATAACATGAAATTATAAGAAACGAGTAAGAAAGGGAATCATGTACATTACACTTACATACCCATAAGTCATTAGTACATGAGTAATTCCATTAATAATAAATCACTACACTATGTGTCAAAACACAAATTACAGATAACAAACTCGGATTAGAAATATACCGTCCATGTCAAAGTACAAATACACGACCTCTACAACTACAAATAGGGCAAATTTGTAGGTTACGTTTTAGTATCCATGACATGATGCACTCTTTATGAAACCTATGCCCACATTGCAATTCCGAAACTTTACTGTGACCATCGTCTATACACTCGACAATACTCTCTAAACAAACAACACATGAAGTGCAATTTAGAGCAACTTGTTTCTTCTTCTCCTCGTCCACCACCACCACCACGGCCTCCAGTTCACAATCACCAGCCCGACTATTACAAGATTTTGAGACGAACAAGATAGTCCTCGTTACCGGATGATTAATAACACTTTGTTGAGACGAACTACTCTCCGAGTTATCATTGTTTTCGTAAACTCGTGAACAACTCGCAAATGAATAGATGATCACTGCAATTACTATCAAAATCAACGAAATTAGATCGTAGTCGAGCTCCATTACTCTTACAATTTTCAAAAGAAAATTACTCGTCAATAATTTTATTTATAGTGTAGAAAATTAATTAGTAATGTAGTTATGTTATTCGGATGTTTAAGTAATTAGGCAAGTTTCCTGTATATTTGATTTCTATATGTATAGTATGGAATATGGTAAGACGCGTGCATAAGATTTTTTCAATTTTTTATAAAATATAATATAGTATAGTATGTAAAAAGTGGAACGCCAATAACAAAATTGGAGCAAAAATAATTGAACTTGATTTCTTTAAAATAAATTGGAGTATAGAATAACGACGTACCGAGGCCAAATTGCTTAAACTTAATGTCAAAGTACGGATACACAAGCTCTACAAAGAGGGCAAGCTTGTAGCTTACGCTCCATTAACCATAACTTGATGCACTCTTCATGAAACCTATGCCCACATTGCAATTCCAAAATCTTGTAATTAACATCACCTTCATTATTATCAACAACAAAATTCTCCAAACAAACAGCACAATCAGTGCAGTTTGCAGCAATATGTTTTTTCGTCTCCTCGTCCACGACCACGACCACGGCCTCTAGCTCACAATCATCGTGAGCGCGATTATTATTAGTCGTCGTTTCTCCCTGACGTGTGTGGGAGGAATTTCCGGCAGAAAACGAGAACGGCGGTGCAATGATAGTCGTTGTAGTAGTAGGAATAATAGTAATACTGCGTGGTAACGAACCACTACTCTCGGCGTTATTATTGTTTGTATGACGCCGTTCTTCACGACAAACAGCTATTAAGAAGAAGACGAGCGTTCCAATTATTAACAAAATTGCCAAACCAGGACCCATCTCAAATATTACAAAGGTTTAACCAATAAAAGCTACTCCTTTAAAAAAAAAAAGCTACTCCTTTCGATCTCTTGAATTGTTGACGTCGAGAATATATATATATCTCACCTATCCAAACGAAGCAGTGTATCGAAGTAATAACGTGATAATGAGGAGATATATAAAGCACTAGGGTTGATGGTTCTTTTTATAAGGAGATAATATGATATATTTCCTGATAAATATTATCATGTTCATATTGTTTTTATATTATTTCATTATACTTTTAATGTGCGGATCGGAGTAGGGATGTAGGATTAGCTTTTTACTACTCCTAATCAAAGTAGCTAAGGTGGTAACATAAACTTACGGTAAATAGTAAACAGTAAAATATACTAGTATATAACTTTATTTGAACTTGACAATTGACATAGTTGTACTAGTTAAGGTCTTCGCTTCGTCCATCTCCTCTGTCTAGCTAGTTTTTCTCCTTTCATGAGAAACCATGGACGGAACTTTAGAAATTTTCTTGCCACTCTATATTGTACTAGTCATTCTTTACGTCATCAGCCGTGCAATCCGCTTCCTCCGTGAGCTTATTAATCCGCCACCATTCGAAATTACACATAATTATCGAGATCCTCAAAAGATTAACGAAGTGACGAAAAATTGTACCATATGCGCGATTTGTTTGGAGAAATTGGATGATTGTAGGGAGGGCAAAGGTCAAGGTGTTAGAAAAGACGAGGTCGAATACGAGTACAAGTCCACGTGGATTTTGAAGAAATGTGGCCACAAGTTCCATAGCACATGCCTTCGTGACTGGTTTAGCTCGGGAAAACCTAGTTGTCCTCTCTGTCGACTACGAGTGAACTTGGTGCCCCAAGATGTAGTGTGAGTTCAAGCTTGATCATGTTCATTATGTTCTTACGAAGTCGAATTGCAAACTTCAACCAATGTAATAAAAGTCTGTATGCGAGATTTAATCGCAAAAGATGAATAAGAGTCTAATTAGTTACAAGGTGTTTAAAATCGCTTTTCAATTTTGGCAATCACAAACTACCTCCAAAATACTGTCACTAGCAGACGTTTGTTTCTAATATTCTAGCCTCCTCTCACTAGTCACCAATTCATGACCATCAGCACATAAGAGTACTACTTGCTCGGTTTCCTTCAATTCTTCATGTTGTGTCTAACTTCTTCACATATTCAAACCACACGTAAAGAATGCAACGAAACAAAGGAAATACTCTGTAGTTTGTACTAATCAGCATTCAGCTAGAATATTCAATATTGCATATCTCAGATATAGGCAATATTTCGGCACTTCAGGAGCAGTTGAGACTTTAAAAGGGCCAGAAAAAGCATCACACTAGTATATAGTAAATCAGTATGAATAATCCATCAGATGGTGACCCACATAGTTGAATATCCACTTTAAGGAACCTCGTTTACATTGTAAGTTCCAAGGTATGAAGCAATAGCCATAAAGCCCATCACAGGTGAAAATTTCTTGGCACAAAAATATATACAATGTGATGCGATATCAGAGGATCAAACCTTGTGCAGGCTCGAGCTTTGCAGGTTGTTGCTCACTTTGGACCGAGTCCTTTGGTGGTGGAGCCATAGCCACAGGTGCCGAAGACTTGGGAGATGAGGGGGCCTTGGGGGAATCAGCCATTGGGGAGTAGGTCTCCGACAAATGAACCTGAGCAAAGTCATCCACTACTTTTCTCTTCTGCTCATCTTCTACCATACCGACTTTCTCTTTTGTCTTTTGCCCGACTTCACCTGCTGCCTTTGCCACCTTGTTGAAAGCGCCAGTCACCCAAGTAGCACCAGTTAGGACATAACGGTTCTTCATTATGGCTGAACCGGCATTGCTGACTTTTTCCTCAGCTACAGAAAATGCTGTTTTGGTTTTCTCAGAGACCTGGAATTTCTCGTCCATCTCCTTCACTTTGTTGTTGACAGCAGAAGTACCCATGCTAATCTTCTCCGTGAAACCAATCTTCTGATCAAGAGACGCGATTTTGAGAGAGGCTGTTGAAGTCAACTGATGCCTGTCGTCGAATGTTTTTGCCTTGCCAACTGCATCTTTCCCTAGTATGAAGCCCTTTGCTAACATACTGCTAACAACATCCTCAGCTTTCCGGAGAGCAGATTGATCAGTTTGGCCTCCCTACAGAAATTTGGTGACTGTTAGTCAAAACATTAAATTTGTCAAAAGTCAATATAGACATAGTAAAATGAGAGCATTTTCTTACAGCTAATTGAGCCAAAGCAACTGGCGGTAATTCATAGTTTGGATCCAAACTTATGCTGACTGTCTTATCAACTATTGTCGCTCCCTGGCATATACATGCAAACACAAATGGTGAGCAGAAAACAAAAGGAGTACTGAATACGAAAGAGTAATGAAAAAATAAATATGCCAGATAGGCAGATAACCATGGCATTCAAAGTAACCTCTAGACAGTGAATCTCGAAGATCTTAATTTTAAAACGTCACAAATACTACAACCTCCAGAAAAACCATGATAGGACATAAACCACCAAGCAATCAAATAATGCCAAAGAGAATATACTATACCAGGGCAACCACCAAGATCAACTGTTCAGATAATCATTAACTGATGGAGCTTTATTCAAAACATGTACCTAATGGAAGATTTACTTAAATGACAATGACATGCTGCCAACCAAGATCACATAAATCAATACAAGAACAAATTGCAGAACACGAATATGTGATCCTGAAAGGATTTCAATCTGCCAATTTTGACCAGAATGATAGAAAAGAATGTGTGCTTCCTTTGTAGATTCTCCAGCAATATCAAGGAAAGTCTAAAATACAGCCTGTCGTAATTGATGATAGTGAAAACAAACTCTTCACCATTGATGATAGTGAAAACAAACTCTTCACCAATCCCCAACGAAGGAATAATATTGCATTGTTATGACTAATTGGGCACCTTTTAGAAACAATTCTCACGCCATATTCCTCATTCTTCATATTCACAGGTACTCGTTTTTACAAACAATTCGACTATCATAGATATTTCGGCAACAAATCTGTAAATGATGTTGGTTAACAAGGGACATAAGATTTGATGGAGAAATCAAATATTTATGGGGAAAAGAAACGACAAAAAGGCAAATTTCAATTGAAAGTACGGACAATATTTCTCGTCTTTAATGTTGGTCAAAGCAACAGATTCCTCTATTAAGTCGGTTTAAAGTCCTCTCTCACGGTCTCACTGAGGAGATAGAATAAAATTCCAACAACAGATTCCCTCTATCAAATCAACAGGTTCCTCTAGTAAATCGGTTTGAAGCCTTCTCTCGCTGAGGATAAAGACTAAAAATCTAACACTGGCATGCAGCACCCCATATTTCACCAAATCACCACACTATGAAGCTAAGCGCTAGGATTCACACCGACTGCTCGACAATGAAGAAGCTTAGAACACAGTTTTTTTCTCGGGTAATAAATATGGAAATCATAAATTTATTTGCACTACATATAGCTCAAATTTTTCAGAATGTACTTACATGTTCAAGTTTAGCTTATGTTGGTAATTAAGTTCTTTCTGTTACTCTATCAATAAACATCCCAACTCCCAAGACAGATGATAAAAACGTTATGAGCCAGAAACAAGATTAAGGGTATCATTTCTATTTATGATCAACCTGACAATTGCTGACATCATAACATCATTATCGGGTCAAGTGGTCAGCTAAAAAATTCCACTGTAACATGAGATCAAAAGTTCACATAGTCACAGCTTACTCATACAACTTGTAGCAGAAGTATATTAGGATATAGCTTATTCTTTCCACCATGTTATATGCTCTCACTCACATAAATTTGGAACAAAAACACTAACATAACAAGCATGAATGTGACCCTTCACCTATATGGCACAGCTAAGATGGCCATCCAGTCCAACTTTAGAATAGATCATAGTCGGCACAAATCATAGCGAGCACCTTACTTTAAAACAAAACGCTTACCAAACAGATTTTGTACACAAACAGGACTGAAAATAGGTAGTTTCAAGCCCAGCATCAGATCATCATGCAGCAAATAAATTCAATCGAAGCTAAAAGGGGAACCCCACATGCCAAGTTTTCATGTGTATAATACCAATACAAACACATCAAAATGTGGATAAATTCTCAATGCAATCCAGCTAGATAGATCTATCAACAATAAAAATTTACCGTTAGCAAAACAGCAGTATCCGCTCCCTGTGAATCCTTGAAGGTAACATATGCAGTCAAAGTCTCCTCATCTTCACTGCAAATGTACATAAAACATATTGGCCTTCAATTATAACAACCAAAATTCAGGCGTAAATGATTTACTCACCTCTTTGACTCCACATATTCAATATCACCAGAGAAAGAGAAGAACTCCTTAAGTTCTCGCTCAGATGCCTTACGAGAAACATTGCTCACTTTTACTGTCTTTACCTACAGTATGGGAGATAAGCCCAAAATTAATGTCCAATTTAATTGCGATTACCAAACAAAAATGAATGTGGTAACACACCATAACCATCACGCATTAAGCAGACACCAAACCAATTACAGGCAGATTTAAAAAGAAAAAGACCAAAATGCTTGGAATATGAACTTAATGTTCTGGAGTAGATTCAAACAACTTCCATCAGCCGGAATCTCATACAAGGAAAGATAATGAAACTCCAAATCTACAATTTACGACAACCTTGCCCTAAAAGCAGAGACTGTCATCTTGACATCACAGCATTACCCAAAGGGCAACAACGACACCATAAGGTCCACCACATTCAAGCGGAAAAACAATTCAACACATAGATCGGCAATCACTAACAAGTAACAACAATACAATGGTCTTATATGAGCTGAAAGCTAGCATCTAATGAAACTCAACCATCTATTCCAAAACGCAAGAGCAAGACTCCATACAAATCGCTATCAAACATTTCTTTGGTTTCGCGATTTTCCTCAGCAAACAAGCCTTCCTCGAAAAAATTGCTTTTATGTTCTCATTCAACATTTCTCACCGCGAATACTACAACTCTACAACTAGGTCAAACCAATTGATCAGGAACACGAAAAAAATCGAGAATCAAATCACGCTTCAAACATAATCTCTACCCTAATCAACACCAAACAACCATCTAAATCGACGAAACGAAACACAACAGCCAAAATCACCATACCATTTCACAAAAAAAAAAAAAAAAAAAAAAAAAACATTTGTATCCATATCCAAAGAAAATCACTAATATCTTCTAATCCATGAGTCAAACAAACTGTGCAATTAAATTAAAACAGCGGTTTACTAATTAATCTATTTCCATAACTTACGGTCAACAAAGAAGCGTATTCAACACGAATAGACAATCTAACAACCAAAAACAAAAACAAAAAAAAAGGAAGCTTCAAGAACACACCATACATATCACCATCATCATCATTCAAATAATAAAAACTCGAAAAATCATATGCACGACTTTTAAACCGCAACATTACAATCTACATTTCACATTAAAAATCAATTAACAGCAAAATATCTAAAATTACTGTGTTTATGCAGATCTAAATACAAGATTAGGAAGACAAATTAACATTAATATTAAGCGAAAGATTAAGAGATTGGAAGAAATTAGTACGAAAAGGAAGCTTACCGACATGTTTGAAAGAAGAGAGAGGAGAGAGAAAGGGGAGAAAAAATGGAAATGGCGAAGAATAGATTTTGAGGTTTTAGACAGGAGAGAGAATTTTTGAAATAAGGGAGAAAAATGAACAAAAAGAGAGGGATGAGACTTGAGAGATTTGGGGGGGAAGAAAACTTAAGACAAGCACGTGATTTTCCCACGATCGAACGAGATATTGTAGGGGGGAGGTATATCACGGGCATGTCCTAAATTATGATTTGTCGAGTAATCTCGGGGCGAGATCGTCTCTTTTTATTTTTTTAGAGGAAAATATCGTTCATTCATTAATAAAAGCCATACGGCATCTACAAGATAAATCGATCATTTCAGCATACAAATCTGACAAACATACATAAAACTCAAATCCTTGATAACTACGATCACAAAGGTGGTACAACACTTCCGAATACCCTCTATGATATCGCTGATCAGAGCAGCCTTGAACCAGGGGGTCTTGCGATCTTGAGTAGTTTCGAGAAAGATGAGCTCTAGTAGATCTATCGATTTGGAGGCGAAAAATCAACAACAAGTACACAACCGCATTCATATCCACTTGAGAGCATATCTTCCACCTACAAACAGAGCAAACTCCTCCGAAAGGAGAGACAAAAGGACCCAATAGTGGGAGAGAAAACCTTTCATGAGGAGAAAACTTATTTATAGAACAACCCGAAAACATGAAAAACATTAGAAAGCAATAAAAACGAAGAGAATCAGGCCGGAAATGACCATAAAATGGCCATTCCCAACCTGAGAATATGAGGCAGAGGGATGAGAGTTTAGGCGGAGAGAATGAGGGAGGAAGAGAGAGAAAATAAAAAAGCTGTATCCGATTAGTAGAGTGACTGGGTGAGATTGTCTCTTAAGAGTTAAGAATATTGGACCATCTTTAACTGCTTTAAATGACGTTTGACGAGTAATTTTTCGAAAGTACTGTGTGTTGCTTTTTTACGGGATGTTGATAGTTATGGGGAAATATGAATTACGTTTGTATTGATTATTACGCTAAGGAGACATTAAATACGGTGTATAGTGGAAAACTAGAGATGAGGTTAGATTGTCGAATTAAGAAAATCCAGATTGGTACATAATGAAAATGTGGTGCGGATGTATGATGTGATTGAATCTTAAAACGTACATATGGAGTATAACAAATATAAAGGAACGTTTTTTTTAAATAATGCTCTAAATTCAAATAATTCAAGTTTTGGGTGTGGAATGAAAGTATTTACGTAGAA
>JBBYHQ010076979.1:0-30139 GCA_038382645.1 Spergularia azorica
CAACCACTAATGACGTCCACGTCATCACTTAACGGAACTCTGTTAACACCGTTAGACCCAGGGACACCACGTGCCGCATTGTGTAAAACTGAGGGACACCATAGAGTAGTAGTTTCAAACTCAGGGACATTATGTGCAAAACGTCAAAACTAAGGGACACCACGTGCATTTGTCGTATAATTTATTGGTTAGTTCATATTTTGGAGTCGTTCAACAACAACGTGCATGATTCTTCGAGATCTTACCTCTTAGAGCATAGTGGACAAGTATGCTAGAAGTTACGGTCCCAACAACACGCCTGTCACAGTAATCGGTTATTGCCTAGTTCTTTGTTTTATCATTTAATGCATTGTGTGAGTTACGAGTCTGGTGCATTTTCCCTTGTTATACCAGTTTACTAGTATCTCTTTTATGTTTTCTAGTTGTTGTAAGCCTATATATAAAGGCTAAGTTAGTTGTAATCACATATGGCATCTTTGAAATTGAATTAACAAACACCTTTGAAGTTCAAGGGTGAGCTTTCATTGTAGAATTGATAGGTTTTCAATTCTTTCGTTGATTAACTAATTTCTATTAGTTATCGACACTTTATTACTTAAGTAGTTTTCGGTAGATACGATCCATTTTGTAGTACAAATTTAGGTCGTTCTTGTGCATCCATGTCGCTTATTTTCAGTTCTAAAAACATAAACACAACTAAACCCATAGTCAGTCCTTATAATCTTATTTGTTAAGTTCTTAAATTACTAAAACGCTTTCGGGTTTCACATCAGTGTCATTCTCTGATTAACATGTATTTTCAATTAAAGGAGACAAGACAAAGCATATCACCGAAATTCTTCATTACCCAGTATACATGCCTCTGTGGATCATACATTCATACATGATAAATTCATAGCTTAAGAATGGGTGGTTATTAACCCCAATTCTCTTCCTCAGTGTCATCTCTAACAACACATCCCACCAAAACAAACAAACAACATGGGCCAACAAGCAAGAGTGTCAATTTTTCCCCACATCCCATCCCAAAAAACCCACTTAACAAATCACCACCATATCAATGGCAACCTTTCCCTCTTCAACCTCATCATTCTTCTTCTACCGCCAAATTTCAAAATCCCCAAATTTTTTGAAGAAAACCCAGTTTAGAAGTGCAAGACACTGCATTTCTATGGCGGCGGCCGATACGAGTAAAGTTCTGCCAGCTATCATTGTTGGGGGTGGAAGAGTTGGGAGAGCATTGCAAGAGATGGGTAATGGTGAAGATTTGTTGATAAAGAGAGGGGAAGCTGTGCCCCTTGATTTTGATGGGCCTATCTTAGTTTGCACTAGGAATGATGATCTTGAGGCTGTTCTTCAACTCACTCCTCAGTCTCGTTGGTCAGGTAAAACATTATTATACTTCTGTTTTATCCAAATTATATGATGACTGTGATTATTGTTATATGTTGTTCCTTGTTATTATGATGCTAAATTACTTGTATTAGGCTGATTTCGGAACATTTTGGGATAAAGCCCTTGTTGTTTGGTGTCTATGTTGATGATGATGATGGAGTTGTCTAGTGGTGTTGACTGTTGAGGATTAGGACTGTCCCACATTGGTAGAAAATACGAGTTAGGAGGCCAGTTTTTAAGTCCGTGGTTACTCATTTAATTGCCAATTGGTTTTAGGATCGAACCTCACTAGGCTTGTGGCCACCCTGGGCTAGTCCCTTGGTGGTTTGATTGGAATAAGGTGTTACTGTTTTGCGTAATTGGGGGGCACACAGGTTTAGTTTCAAATTGGGTTAAACTTCGTTGAGCATGTACAGATTTTGTGAGGTTTTGTACCTATAATATCGGTTGTTATTGACGGGAGTATATTACTTCCTAATTGGAACTTACATTTACTTTTGAAAGTCTATAAATAAATGTATGCTTGCTGAAGATTCGGAGTTTAGAGTGGATGAGGTGTAGATTTGCTTCTATCTGATTCTCCGAACCCTGTGAATGGGATCATATTGTGCAAGTCCATTCACTGAATGGTA
The DNA here is from genome assembly GCA_038382645.1 of Spergularia azorica. Lineage (NCBI taxonomy): Eukaryota > Viridiplantae > Streptophyta > Magnoliopsida > Caryophyllales > Caryophyllaceae > Spergularia > Spergularia azorica. Next base: position 2,028 of record JBBYHQ010076979.1, read on the forward strand.
TAACTGGTATTGTGTTTGGCATTTCAGAATTATTTGTTTCTTCTGACTCTAAATTCCCATGACATTCCTTAGAAATGTCAACTTGGTTATTTAGGCGGAGAGGGGAGAATTCAATCAAGTGTTAACCAAAAGCAGATACAAATACTTGCTAATTATCTGTTTATTGATTGTTTGAATATCAAACCACTAATTCACTTATATATGAGGGATGTGGCCTTTTGGCCAATTTTTAGTTAGTCAATCCACAATTGCTAGAATTGAAGAAGAGCATACTTAGGCAGTTAGGCATCAAATTATCTGTTTGCCGGAATATTTTGAAGTTATCCTGTATTATTATTTGACATAAATCACTGAACACATATGTTTGACTTCTGGTTCAGGATTAAGCTGTAGCTCAGGGGTTTGATAATGAAGGAAGTATAACATAATTCTTTTGGTACATGGAATGTGTAGTCATATGACGAATTTCTTCCTTATTTTTGGGTACATAGGAGCTATTAGGCGTAAAATCAATCATTGAGCCTCATCCATGGCGTATTAATTGATTATATGCCTAATAGGAGCAGCTAATGCTGCGGGGTGGGTATGAGGATTCGAATCCAGGACAGCTCCTACTAGGCAGGTTGATTCCCTAAACACTAGGTCAACCTTATTCCGTATTTTCTCCTTCTCTTTAGTAGTTGCAAATGTCTTTATTTGCTATTCTTTGCATAACCTATTACACTATTGACTAGTGTAACTTTTACCTGTTGAATGTGAATCTTTCTGGCATAGTATCTGTTCAGAAGCTGCACTTCCCAGTTTCCTTTCTATGAAAATTGATACTAAGAATTGAGCAGATTTGGTCTTTTTCCAGAATGGGATGCTGGAACCATGGTTTCAGAATAAAGGACTCGGAGATGCAGACCAAGTTCTGGCTTATTTTGCAGTCTCGAAGCTTGGAGAACCGCCTATTGATGGGAAGACTGACACCAATCCAGAAGGACTAACTGCAGCATATGGGAAATGGGCTTCTGCTGTATCCGAAAGATTACAAGCCGGAGGCCTCTCTTGTAAGGTAATTGCTGCAATGTAGCGCTGGGTAATATCATAAGTGAGTTTATACATGGATCTTGAGTTTTAGTCGTAAGGAACTCCTTCCATGCTACACACTTACCAGGGAGTTGTTTACAGGTACTAGATAAAGATGCTTTCCAGAAACAGATGTTGGAAAAACTTGTATGGATTTCAGCATTTATGCTTGTTGGAGCCCGTCATCCTGGAGCTACGGTTGGTGCCGTGGAGAAAGATTACAGATCAGAGGTATGCCCATTTTCTTTCTTCATCGCTGTCATCCTTGGTCTGTTTGACATGCTGTGCTATGCAAGAGACAGATTGTGAAACTAGAGCCTTGTTGCACAATCTAATGTCCTGTTGGATCTTATTTTGCTAGTGTAGTGTCAGGTCTATTTTTACTTCTGGAATGTGAACTATCCAATGTGTTTTCTTTCGTAAAGGTAAGGCAGAATGCACTTTGGCAGTGATGTGCATTAACATTTTGAAATAATGAGACGAGATGGCCTTTTGCAGTTGTCGTGTAGAATTTTATTTGCTTTCTAAATGCTGTTGAAGAATTTCTGAATAAGTAAATCACTTACAAAGGGTACTTGGTTCCACATAAGACAGGTCTTGCCATTGCAAGGGGACTCAATAGATTGTGTCATTGACAAATAATAATTTTAGGACGAAAAGCAGAATGATATGTTCTTTCTGCACCAGAATTCTCCTCATTTGTAATTTCATATTATTGAAATCCTGAAGAAAAATATGATAGTCTGATTGGAAATTACTGCTCTATTCAAATGTCCAAAACATCGGCATTCCCAGCAATTTCAATAAAACACAGTGAAAGGACATAAATTTGAGTCATGGTCTCTCATTAAGGTGTGGCTATGTTTTTTCTGCAAATCCCAATGCTATACCCTAGATACCAAAGCAAACAAACCCATAGTTTATCGCTGGAAGATGCTACTTAACTGGCTTGAGGGTACTGGTCATTTTTTAGTCCATCTAGTCTAAGTATGACGTAATATTGTCCCTTCTTTGCTGGTTTGTAACCTAGACTCTATTGGTAGCGTTTTTCTTTCTCTTACCAATCCAGGAACTTGTCGTTGTTCTGTAAGTTTGTAACACATTGAAAGCTTATTACAGAGAAATCTACTGTTTCCAAACAGCGGCTTTTGATGCCTGTTCTCTCTGTATGTTTTCGGAGAATCCTGATTGGATCATTTGACTGGGAACACAAAGTTGTTGTTAAGCATGCAAGGCTTGAACATGTCTTTTTTTTCTTCGTTCTTTCTTTTTTCTTTTTCTTTTATTTTTTTAAATTGTGTCTTTCATTGTTTTTTGGTTACAAGTGTTTCTTACATTGTAGTAGAGCCTGAACCAATATACTTCTAAATTTGCTTCCAGGTGTCAGATCTCATTGCCGAACTTGCATCAGCAGCTGCTGCAGAGAAAGGTTTGGTTTTTGAAGAAGGGATAGAAGATAGGTTGTGTGCCTATTCGCGTGCTGTAGCACACTTCCCTACAGCAGTGAAAGAGGTAAAACCTGTTCTATAACCAAATATCATAATTTCACAACTCTAAAACCTGTTCCTCCTTGTATTACATCAATAGACATAGAAAGGCGGCGAGAAAATTGTAAAATCTGTAGCATAAATGTTGTCCTTGACAACCTTGTAGAAACTCCCCTCCGAATATCATATCTATAACATGTTGTTCCTCTACACCTCATATCGTTCTTACTTGTCTTTTCTTTTTACTGACAGTTCAAGTGGAGAAATGGCTGGTTCTATTCACTCTCTGAGCAAGCACTTTCTGAAGGCAAACCAGATCCTTGCCCCATCCACACAGCATGGTTAAGAGAGTTGAAGATTGTCTAGAGATTGAGAGAATAGATCCGGCTTGCAATCGATATTATTCACGCCCTTCTCTCCATCCGTGAAGGCGAAAATTCACCTCATTTGTTTGACTGCACCATATGTACAACAAATGAGTCTCCGTGTGTTTTGTATTCTGTTTGCAGGCAGATCAACTGCTGTAGTTAGCCAATTATAAACCAGTTTCCCTGTAGTAAGCGTCTTTTGTTCTACATAATCAGTACTGAGATATCATGTCCCTGACTTGATTGCTGTATGGACTGAAGAGTCACCTGAGCGTTTCTGTATTGACGTTTCGACTCATATAACGATTAAAAGTTACGACCCTCCATTCCCCATCACCATCCTCTTTCATATCTGGTGTACAAGTAGTTTTAGTAAAAAGGTGTTATCACACTGAGGCCATGCCTGGATTGAGAGTAATGGGCCGGAATAGTTAGAGGAGTAAAAATTTCCGGCCCATTTGTAAGTTTGGATTGAGAGGAAAAGTTTTGGGCCCGAACTCATTACCCCCAAGTAGGGGTAATGCATTACTGGATCACATACCCCAGGAATTGTTACCCGGGTAATTCAGGCCCAAATTTCATTCCCTCTCCTCTTTTGCTTCTTCTCTCCGCGACACACAGGCCCTCAGTCTCCAGCTTCTCCTATATGCATCCTCCTTCGACGCATCTCCTGTTTCTCCTCATTGTGATAAATTTCTCAGGTATGTAATACTATTTTAATTGATGATCCAATCTCAATTTGGGGTTGATTAATTAGGTTTTGGGTTTGATTGGAGTTTTTGGTCAAAATTGAATTGGGGAAAAATTAATTTGGGGATTTTTTTTTTTCGAATTTCAGAAAATTATGTCTCATAATAGCAGTAAAATCAATCCAATTAATTTTAATTGCATTTTTGGCCAATTTCTGACAAAATTTTCGAATTGCTTGCACAAAATTGATTCATGGTAATCCAAATGTTTTCTCAATTTTCGGCCAAAAGAAACAAGAATTAATCTATGCCCAAATTTGATTTTTTATATCTCTTATGAATGTCAAATTCAGTTTTTTTGTTTGGTAAAGATTACCCTCAAACCAAACCTATGTAAACATTACCCCCTTAATCATTACCTTAGTGTACCAAAGCTTCATATCAAGGAATTATTACCCCCCTAATCAATCCCCCATGAATTTATTCCCCCTAACTCATTACTTGCATACCAGGCAAGGCCTGAGGGATAGCTGCGGTTGAGCAGGAAGGGGAAAATACGAAGTTCATTCCATTATTGCCAATTTCTTCTGAAACGAGTTTAGTACAGAGAAAACTTTGAGCAAAATTGTTAATATTACAATACACTTTATACCATAGCCGCGACAATGCGGTTACTGGCCACATTTCTCGTTTTGAGAAAGTTCATACTCAGCTGGAACCTCACCAGACAGAGAAATTGAAGAAGCTGTAGAAGGATTTTGTCAAAGCCTACTGGTAGCATGACTTTGAAAATATGAAGCAACAAATCAAACAATAGTGACAGACTGACATCGGCTAGTAATGGCAAATACAGATCTGGGGTCTTCAACGAAGTATATCATCCGCGACAGCAAATGATGGAGCAATATCAACAGGCACCTGGAAGGCAGTAACGGTGTGATCAAACAAAGGGCGAGCAAAGTTCCATGAGTATAGTGCACATCATAGATTTTTACAGTATTGCAGATGACAAGAAAACAGGAACTGTATATTTGCACCCTGAATTCAATAAAACATCACTGCTTCAGTGCAATCTTTAGTCTTTATCAAGCCGTTTTCTATCCCTTCTGAAATCGTCCATTTTTTTTATATTCAAGCCAAATCCGCGAATTAGAAGGAACAAGATGATTAAAGACAAAATGGAAGAATAGCCATCAGCAAAATGAGAGGAAAATTGGTCTGTAGAATCTCTACCAGTTAACCACTAACCCTACTCATTAGCTAACTAACCTACCTCTAACTTATCTCTCCTTTTCCCCTCGGAAGAACCCCCACAACCACGTCCATCGTTGCTCCCGCCAAGCCAGACCCCTCCACTTTGCCTCATAACATAACCCGAATAGGTGAGGCCTCTTGGCCACTGCACTTACTGTCCATATCAGCTCGAAATGCGTGATCAAAACTAAACTATTAATGGAGATTACGTCGTCTCCTAAAACTCTACACCAGAGCCTTATATAGGATGAATAAAGGGGACTGAAGGGAGTACTTTTTCTGTCATTCTTGAAACTGTTGGATATATTGCAGTTGACTTTGTGATCTCAGTCTAAAAGGCGTGAGGTGTCCCGAGGCGACGAAGCTCAAGGGTGAGGTGAAGCGTGCACCTCATATGGAAGCAAGGCAGCCTCTTTTTCAAATAAAAATACTACTTTTCAGACAATATTTTGCAAACGACGTCTCCTTTTTGGTTTCTAAAGAGGGCTAATGTCTAAAGAAGTAAAAGTTATAATTGAGGGGCAAAGAAAAGGGTATAAGAATATGAGTGGATGAAAGAAAAAACATAAAAAATGCACAGTCAAACACTCGAACATCTCGTGTATGACTCATATCAGCAAGGAGCTGGGCATTGTGGCCGAGGCGTTTTGGCTGGCGCCTCATGCAAGGCGCGCTCAGGTGTGCCCGAGGCGAGCGTTTTTAAACATAAACTTAGCTTCCAGTTTATAATCAATCACCATGCAAGTAGCCCAAATTTTCAAAAGTACGATAGAGATAATACCTGAACGCTTTCCAATTCATCCAACGCAACCCGCAATGGATTGGTCATTGTACAGTACTTCTGCATAAGTAAATATGCACCATTTTTGTCACCAGTGGCCTGTATAGTCAGTATTTCTCTGCTCAGCCCCTCAACTGCATCTTGAACCTTTCAATCAGAAACCAACAACAATCAGACTTCTGATACCTTGAGTTAACACGGACAAATAGGAAAAGAAAACCAGAGAAAAAAATAAAAAACCTTATCAAAATTGACACTGAATCTGCCATCAGGGTGCATAACGAACGCTTCTTTTTCAAACAACCAATTGAATTGCAGCGCCTGACCCTTTCTGCAGAGCAGGCAAATATAAATCGACAACACTAAATCACGAGAGTTAAAAGCTTGATCAGCTTGCTTACCCATGAGCTTCATCCAATCCGAAACGTACAGAACGAAAGCACCCAGCAAGGAACGAAACATACATAGACTTGGATAAGCTCCGGGGAAGAAGATCCTGCTCAAAAAGACAGAGGTGGAAAAAAAGGAAAGAAATGTGAAGGGTAGTTTAATTTAGCAATTCGAACAGCAGGGATCCTTTACAGTCCAGGAAATTCTCATTCTTAGGAAGATAAGAATTATACGTGCTTCTGATGGAGATCCAATCGCCCCTCTTCACAGGAATAATTGCATATGGGATTCTCAGAATTCTTTTCCTTCAATTCAATTCCATTTTTGATATTGTTTTCTAGGGCAGTTCATTTATGTTTCTTAATCAAAATACTAGCTATTTCTAATATAGAAAGAGAGCTGATACAAAGGTCATGTTCTTTTCTTCAGTTTCCAGCTTTCATAGTGGATAGGTACAAGTGACTAAAACCAGCAAAGTGTATCACAAGATTCTCACTAATTTGACATTCAGTTCGGATTTGATTAGTTTTATTTAATGGTCAATCGGGAAAAACTCACTCAGAACATCACATTTGTGATAGACAGATAACGTCATATAGATCCTCTGCAATTACTTTCTAGGGACATATAAAAGGGAATTAAGAAACGGAAAATGGAGTTCACAGTTGACCTACATTGCAGTAATCGAAACTTAAACAGATACGCACATGACTATGCCATCAAAGATATTTTTGCTCTAGGTTTTCTATCCCAGTCAATGACCACTAAGATTATAATCATGTTAGAATGCACGATGCTCTTATTATTGTATTCTAAATAAACAGTGCTTTTTTTTTCATATTTTATTGATTAATTGCCATAGTTTAGAAAGCAAAAGATACTAGAGACTGGGGATGAGCAATGTGCTTGCTCACTGCTCCAAAGTACTTTCAGAAGTTAACGAGTAAAAAACTATGGATGGCTACTGACCTGACCGATGAGAAAATTCAAAGCCCAAAGCCCAACTATATCAGCTTTTGCTTCTTCCAGAGCCGAGTGTAGTTCTTGCAGCTCCTGCATCACAGAAGCAAATGTTTTTACAGGATGTTCGAAATAGGTGATCTAACACTAAACACTCAATCCAGGAAATCCGTCTTACATTAATGAAAGAGAAACCTTATGGTACTAATTGAGCATGTAGGCAAAACTTTATGTCTGAGCTTCTATCACACATCAACTATGAGTTAAGAGTTAAAGTTACTTAGCTACTATAATAGCTACATAAAGGACAACAAATCCGCAATAGGTAAAAAAAGTTCTCTAAGGAAGCTCTAGACAAGTTCTGTGAGTCCCCCTTAAATCTCCGACTATCAGAGTTGTCTGATTATCATGGTTACACCCCCTAGTGCAACTATACATTTAATCATGAAGTTCACCCCTATAAATATCAAATGCAAACTCACAAGAGTAATCTCCACAGCTTCCGTAATATAAGCAATAAGCCCTCATAAGCTAACACAGAAATATAAAGTATCATTAACAAGCAATCATTAGTTTCTTTGATAATTTTATTTTCTCTCGAGGATGTTGGATGATTAGGATGTTATTCTTGACAATCGGGCTAATATCATTTCACAAACTTGAAACAATTTCTCTCTTCAAACCAACATTTTCCTCTCAAATTTTCTTGTGTCTTCCCAAAATTCTGGCCCATGATTGAATCTCTCTCTCTCTTTGCCAAATCAAGTTGTTTTCTCGTTGACCTTTTATAGGGTAAAATTGTTGAACAAAATTGGAATTGAACTACAGAGATGCCAATTTCACAAAGAATATACTGAAAATCAAAGGGGCGAGAATTGTAAAATAACATGTTTACGGTTTTTTTTTACTTTTCTGGCGAAATTTTAGATTTGTAAAACTCCAGGCACATTATTTATATAACAATTTGTGCCAGGGCTTTTCAAACAAAATTTGGCCAAGACCCCCTATGTTCCAGGGGACACAACTAGGTGTTAGCGGTTTGGACATAATATCGATTACAACAGAAAAAACAGAAGAATTTGAGGCTAACTGCACATAAAGGACACCAAACATAGTTTTAGTACCAAACACAAGGTGATAATCTAAAGTACAGAAGTTCAACACAATGTGTCAATGTGATCTCCATTGGTATTCTGAGTTACAGACTACTCGATGACACAAGACGTAACATATAACCACCAGAAAGAGAGCAAGGTCACGAGAAGCATGCCGATTAGAATGAAAGCTGCATTATTATAATTCTCTTCAAGCAACACCGTAAGGTCTATTGTTTACCATTTTCTTCTTATTTTTCACTCTCCAAATTAGTGAATGTTAAAGAAGCTTTGTTATTCAAAGGAAGCCTTAAAGTTGACTCACCAATCTCACAGTAGACTCCTGTCCGTTTGGAAGCACTATGCTATGAGGACCGATTCCATGGCAGCACTCATGGCAAATTGTATGAGTGAAAAAAGAGTCAAAGTCAACATGCTCCTGTTGCTCCTGTATTATGCATGCCTCGGCTATAGGAAGAAGAATATGCTTGAACCTGATCCAATCAGGAGAAAGTAGACATAAAAGAATGAGACGTATTCGTGTATATAGCATTCCTACAGAGAAAGCAGTTAAAAGAAGAATTGCAGTCATGGCTAAGAAGATACTTCGTAGATACTGAAAAACTTACTTTGCCTCAGAGACATTTTTAAGCATGACCATTGATGTACCACGATCTCTAACAATGCGTTCATCATTTGGTAAATTGAATGCAACAGTCTGAGGACCTTTCACATCCTGTAGTAACTTATATGTTTAAAAGCTTTGTTCTCAAACAAATGAATGAAATTACTAACTGAAGAAAACAATGTGTATGATTCACGCACAAACAGGTCAATTATACTCCATCCATTTCTTTTGTTTCTTTACAAATTTCTTTTTCAGCAATTTCATCCACTTCTTTGCATTTCCTTGATTTGAAAGTTATAGAAGTGGGAGTCAAAGATCTAGCCTTACTCATCCAAAACAGCACCAGATATCTCTTCGCTCCACCACTTCAGGGTTTGGGTTGTGTTTTTTGATGAGAAAGTGAGAAGTAGAGGAGGTGACGATAAAGATAAGGAAGTGTAATAGATTGAAATATTGAATACAACAAAGGAATAATGAGAAAATAAGAGTATTGCAGCAACTTAAAGAGTAGAAAAGATGATATTTTTCATCCTTTTCTTTAAGAAGGTGTCTGGGTATGTAGCCTAAGGCTTGACGAACAAAATATTGTAAACGATAGATGGGTCGATTTCGGGTGATTTCATTTGGACTGTTGATTACTTGGGAGTGAGGTGACCCACTCGAAAGCTACCATATGTATTTCAAATTTTCTTGTAATTCACACCTTTGGCTACTTACCCAGAAACTAAATAGTCCTTTCTACTCTAAATTGCTGCATTACTCTTCTTCCTTTCTCAATATCACGTTGGTCAAATCTATTACTGGACGTGGGGCAAGGATTGTGTCTGGTGTGGTCTGGACGTCTGGTTGGGTCAGCGGCAGCGGCTACGGCGTAAATGGTGGTCAAGTCTAAGGTGGGTAGTTGGGGAAGTTTAGGGGTGGCTACATGGTGAGGAGCAATGCTAAGATGAGGCTAAAGTGGTCATTTACATTGCCTTTTTATTTGGCCCAAACCTATTTGTAAAGAATCATGCGAAGTAAGTGCAGTATCATCTTAGGACAACACACAACAGGTACTTATCAATTAGAACTTATTGTTCTTAATTCCAACTTTTGGCCACTTTCGTTACTGTGGTTCTGATAAATAATTTAGATTAGAATAGAGATTTGATAAATCAAAGAAGGGACTACTTCATTTATGAGTCAAATAACCAGGATAATTCAAACTACCAGCTGCAAGCCCACCAAGACGAACCCAATTAAGCAACAGCAGTTTAACATGAATTGGCATTGGAATTGCACCAGGAAACAGCAAGTATTGCAAACCTCCACCGGCTCCACGATAACGAACATCAATTGATTGAGGACAAAAAATACAAGACACTACACGATAACGGGAGGAAGACGGAAAGAAATTCTGAAGCGAATCCAGAGAACAAGGAGGAATATCTTCACATCATGATGTTATACAGACATGGCAGTTTTGTGACAAAATAGTATGCAAGTATCATACGGCAAACAAGGTTAAAAATTTAGTAATACTTAAACATATTTAAGAAACCTTACCCCAGCATTGTAAAGAAGTTGAATGACACGGATGGGAGCAGCTCTAACATCGTTTGATTTGAACTTGCCATCCATTGGAAGATTCTGCTCCAACATCTATTTAAAGAAAGCAAGAATAGGAATCAAGAACATGCAAAAGCTTGCTTAATCATAATTTTTTACATTACTCTAATTGCCAGGGTCAGTAAAGGAGGACTCAAGAAGATGATTGCCATAAAAAAAGATTAATAGAATACCAGCAAATGATCGCCAAAGAGTTTCAATTTCGCTGTAGCATCGTCATCTCGAATTCCGATAAATGCCTCAAAAGTAGCCTGCAAAATTTGGGACAGGGGAGGAGGGATGGGGAGAAGGAGGAAAGAAGCATCAGCAGATATCCAAAAGAAATCCATTTTTTTCATCAATATTCATCATATAAGGCCCTTCCTTATTCCATGCCCACCTCTAGAGAACAAATTCTTGGCCACAATACAAAGAAGAAAATACAGTTAAATTGCTAAAAATTGTTTCAAGAGGAAAACCTTAACCACCAGATTTTTTAATGTGTCTTTTCACGGTAAAGAAACATACGGAGTAGTTATTATGACTTCAAAAACAAGAATATGTTCTTCCTGAGTTAACTATAGATTGAGTAGCCATCTGAGCATGACCCAGCAAACAAGTGCAAAACATTATATGAGAACTTCAAAAACTAAAATAAACAAGGCTCTCAAATTCTTTATACAAGCACATCCAGGCTAATCTCAGATTAGCTGTTAAAATCACTATGCGTCAATGACTGCAGGCAAGCATATCAGTTTGTTCATATAACTATGCAACTTATATACCAAATACATTTCAAGAATAGATCGACATCGACGTACAGTTTCCATCAAACACAAGAACTCAGCTAGTTTTTTGTTTTTTTTTTTTTTTTTTTCAAATAGTAATCGAGACACTATAAACTGAGACACCAAGGGGTGACAAGCAATACAAAAGAAGGGAGAAGCAAAAGCAAAATCATGCGGTTTGATCGATCATCATTTTTGTTATTGGTAAGCGCAGGCAAACCAGATTTGGGCCTCTTACTGTCCAGGAGCCCCGCTGGGTTAAGACCCAACCCATGAGAGGGGAAGAGAGGGGGGGGGGCAGGTAAGGGGATTCCTCCCTCCCATGGGTGCTAGTAGTGGGATTTGAACATGTGACCTCAAGGTCATCATGCTAACACCCCAACCACTAGACCAAACTAAGCTTGGTGGTTTGATCGATCATCATACAGTACATAATTTTATCCACCAAGGAGAGCAACGAGAAATGATTCTTTTTTTTTTTTTTTTCCGCAAGTAGCTCTTATCCAACGACAAATAGTCCTTTGGACAAACTGCTAGATTCAAATTATACAAACTACCTCAAAAAGCAAGCTTCTGAGTTCTAACTTCAGTAGAATACACCCTTAAATTAAGTAGATCTCTTAACTTCTAAAATATGCTACCAGACACCACATAGCTAGAGGAACCATTCTCGATAAATCACTAAAGCAAATGTCCACATTAAAACTGAATCACATCACTAACTTTGGGGGCTTGAACCAACACACACCAAACAAAGACAAGAAAGATTCGACACACACACACACACACACACACACAAAAAAACAAATACTCCGTATCTCACAAGGAGTATCTGAAAGCATTTTCTCAATCATAGGTGATCAAGAAAAGTTGACATCCCAAAACTTTGTCTCATATTTCAAGAAACACCACGAAGGAAGAAGGCCATTTTGGAACATGGGCACCTAAACAAATGGGGGGATGAATTCTTCAAAGGAGTATCACCGCACCAAAAGTCAAAACATTAACATGGCAACATTACTAACTTTTGAACCCCCCAAAGGCTTGAAACAGCCCAAACAAGAAGAGATAGACATCCAAACACCAAAGCCATGACAAGACAGAACTCTTTTGCTTCTCCATAATAGGCTATCAATACCATCTTTACTCATGACATCAATACATAAAGCAAGAGATCTACTAGGAAACCTCCAATCCATTTGCCTTTTAGAGCTTCACTTATGACCCTCACTTGACAGTAAATATCTTCCAGTTGAAAAATGGAGCTTTTCAAATCCCATAAACTCAAATTTTCTCCAAAGTCAAAAGCACACACAAAGAACAATGAACATAGACATACAGTAAACCAGTAAGGAAGACCAAGTGTTTTTTGACATTTTTTTTTAATAGGTAAAATAATTTATATAAATAAAGAGAAGAAGAACACAACAAACAAGGGAGGACAAAAGCCCAACCACAACCCACCAAAGGGACCAACACCCCTAGCTAAAAAGTGCCCCTCTTCAAAGAAAAAGCTTGTGCAACCTACCCGTGGAATCTCACATACGTAGGGTTCCACATTCAAAGGATGTACCAAGTGGAAGGCCTTAGTAAGTAGATAGTGTCACACACGTCACACCAGGACCATAAAAATACGCATTAGAAGACACCTAAGGGTCCTTGCTGAGATCAAAGCTCTTAATCATCAAACCACCCATGACCTCAAACACCAAAACTGGCAAATCTCTGTAAAGTCAAACCACTTCCAAATTCTATCAAAGTATCATCCGCAAGGGGGCGGTAACTCGGTAAGAAGTCACACTTTTGGGTTGACCATCACAAACATCCATGGATCTAGACAACTGCCAAGGGGTTGCATAACCAAAACAAAAATAAGGGTGACAGTGGATCATCTTGCCAGCAATCCTTTGGAGTTCCAAAAAAAATATTCAACTCGCCATTCACTAAATCACTAGCACCGAGCACTTATGGATTCGGTCTAAGATGAATAGCAAAAGGAGCTTTTACATCTGGAAATGGTTTCATCAGAACCCAAATTTCTTGAATCTACGGTGACCCATGCGCTAGACAAGTAGCATTCCCCAAGATATCACTACACGATGTAGACAACCCAAAAACCACATGTTGAATTTATATGGAAAACATTGAAGATTTAGTGAATGTAATTACAAATCTCAGATGGAAAAAGCTCAGAACCCAAAAATAAACTCCATGCTCTTTTAATCAAAATCAACAACCAATCATGTTGAGGAGGAAGCAGGTTTGCAGTCTCGCTATAGATAACTTTGTCTAAATTCTTATATCAGGACCTTATAATCCTTAAACTATTTTAGCAGGGAGAACAACTTCAAGCTATCACCAAGCAGAGGACAACTATGATGTATGAAGAGGTCAACTTAATTTGACAATTGTACAAATATCTTTTGCCCCATCCTCTCAAGGCACCAGTAAAAGAGTAAGGTATCAGAAGGAGGAGTTTCAGGCGAATTACCCACCTTGTACCCAAAGAGCGTATCTTCATAGGTTTCATAAGGACCGATAGTAACATCCAACTTAGAATCCTGCAAGGTGAGACATCAAGAAAATTCAATTAGAACTTGTGGGCAACAGATTAAATATTTTATACAAAAGCAAAAACACGGCCCTAGTGGTTACACTAGATATATTAAAACAAATCACTATGCTGATATAAGCAAAATGCCCTAGCCAGCGAATAAAAGTAGTCCTTGAGAAGGTCTTTGTCTCTTTCACCTTGAAAGTATTAAATACTACTTTGTTCACGTCATTTCACTTTCCATAATCTTAATTTATTCTATGTATTGAAATAAAATAAAATGAAGAGAGAGAAAGTAGTGAGAGAAGCTCTGGTTTTCTGAAAACTAGGGTTAGTAATCTAAGCTGATTTTTGTTTCTAAGCTCGATTTGTCACCTGCAATGGCTAGAGGCAGATTGAACAAAAGAAATCAAGGATCGAAAAAGAGGAGTAAGAAGAATAATCACAAAAGTAAATAAAAAAATTACGATAAAGAAGCTCCTTCGACCTCGGATGCAACAAAATTCAGGAAAATTGGGGAAATTCAGGGAATACCAGCCTTGGATTTGTCTGACATAGAGTCAGGAGGAGACGAGGAATCAGAGGAGATGGAGGAAGAAGCGCATCAGGAGAGAGAGCAAGAAGAAAATGGTGCTGAAGAAGAGTGGACAACCGTACGGAAACAGGGTAAAGGTAAAAGCTCTAATCTTTTGATTCAAACTAGTACCAAAACTCCTGTAGCTAGGCCTATGCTAGCTCTTACTGCTGAGGATGTGTCAGAAGGCATCAATTACTGGAAAAATGCAGCTGTTTGCTACGTTTTAGGGGCAAACCCCCCCATAGAAGTGACGCAGGGATATTTTAATAGGATTTGGGGGAAAAGGGGATTGGATAAAGTCTCTAGCTTGCCTAATGGAGTGTTTGTAGTGAGGTTTAAGCAATTTGAGGAAAGAGAGAAGATTTTAAAATCTGGGCATCACTTATTTGATAACAAACCACTTATTGTGCAACCATGGACTGAAAATCTAGACTTGAGTAAGGGTTTGGTTAAAAAAGTGGCCATTTGGATTAAATTGCTTAGATTGGAGTTAAAGTTTTGGACTTTTTCATGTATCCAAAAGATTTCTGGCATGGTAGGAAAGTTCTTGCACTGTGATGCTGCTACGGTGGATAAAACGAGATTGGGATATGCCAGGGTGTTGGTGGAAGTAGAGATAGGGCAAGAATTTCCTAAAATGTTGAGATTTTTGGATGATAAGGGTGAAGTTATAGAACAGAACATTGAATATGAGTGGAAACCAGAAGTTTGCACCAAATGTAAGGCTATTGGACATGAGTCCACACAGTGTAAAAGGAAGGAAGTCCAACAGACTAGAGTCAAGCAGGTATGGAGGCCGAAGCAGGTTCAACCTAGGCAAACACCAGCTCATACCCAAGCTAATCAAAATGGAGGAAACAAGTTTGTTACTCCAAGCCAGGCTACCATTCCTCCAATATTAAGTACTGCACGACCTGCACAGAGACAGTTCTATATCAGTCGAATGGGCAGCAAAAAGAGCAGGAGGTGGTTGAGTCTGTGTCATATGCAACAGTGGTGAGAATGGGAAACACAGTAAGAGGAGAAGAGTCTGAAAATGGTAATGTTAATCATGGTCATGTTGACCCTGGCTAACATGGGCTTTTGGAATATCCGGGGCCTAAATAGCTCAAGTAAGCAAGGGGAAATTAGGAAATTTATGAATAATCAAAATGTTGGGCTATTTGGGCTGCTGGAAACAAAGGTGAGGCCTAGCTCCCTCACTAGGGTTCATCTTGCTGTTTGTGAGAATTGGAGTCTTTGCACTAATAATAACTGTCATCCTGGAGGGAGGATTTGGCTGTGCTGGAACCCTACCTTGTATAATGTTCAAATTATCATGGTAAGTTCCCAAATAATCCACAGCAAAGTGGTGCAAGTAGGGTCAAATAATGAGGTGTTTGTCACAGTTTGTTATGGTTTTAATGATGGAAAAGATAGAGTAGAAATGTGGAAGGATCTGACATGCATTCATAACAACATTCAAGGTCCTTGGATTTGTATGGGGGACTTCAACAATGTCCTAAATGCAGATGAGAGAGTAGGATCTAAGGTGTCTTTGGCTGAAGTTAAAGACTTCAAGGATTGTATTGATCAATGTGGTCATACTGACATAAAAGCTGGTGGTTGTTTTTTCACCTGGAACAACAAACAGGAAAATGAGAGGAGAGTGTTTACAAAGATTGACAGGGCTCTTATTAACAATGACTGGCTTTTGAAGTTTCCTGATGCTAGAAGATAATAGCTAGAAGAGTTTTTGATGAGGTTAAGACTAGGATTAGGAGCAAAATCGATAAGCTCAAGAGCAAGGATTATAACTGGCTCACTGTTAGAGGGCTATTGTAATTTGGCTTGGGTCGAGTCTTGTTTGTAGCCAGGTTTGCCTGGTTGGGTCTGTTTTTGCTAACAGGGGTATGCCCCGGTGTTCTTGTATTATTCATTCATTTATTCAATTACATTTTAAGCAAAAAAAAAAAAAAAAATTATTCTATGTATTGGAAGGGATGGCGGGAAGAGGGTGTGCGTCTTCAAAACTTAAAAAACCATACTCGGTTTGCATATGTCAACCAATCATAGCCATAGCTATTGAAAAACTTTACAATAAAGAGAATAATGAGACCAGACTCGTTGGCTTCACAACACCTAATGCAAACATCTGTATTCTGACCAGTGCACTGAAAAATGCCATTACCTTTGAATCTTCCTAGAGCCATAATATGACAAAAATCACACCTAAGGAGGGATCCCCAAAGGCCAAAACTTCCCAAAACCCCGTCATTATCAGATACTGAAGAAATCACAGGAATGCCTAAAGTCTAAAGAACACTTAGAGACAGCTAGAACTTCCAGATTTGAAGTAAAGAATGGTTATCAAATTACATTAGGATTTACAATAGGGATCCCCTAAACTTGGTTACTAGTTATGGCATAGACGTGGAGTCTTCCATAGATCAAATAGTATTGCGATATATTTCAGACAGATAGTTTTAGACTATTAGAAAAAGAATCACATACCAATTCCATCCAGGCTATGTCTGACTCATAATAATCGTTTGAAAGAAATGCATCAGCCTTGGTATGTAGAAGTCTCTTCAAGCTACAGATGAAAAACTTACACATCAGTTGAGGCATTATCAAATTTTAAATAACACTCCTTAATCATATAAACAGGAGGCGACCTTGGACAGCTGGTCAGTTCTCCTGCCTTATGCAGTAATTCTGAAGCCTTCATAAGATAAGGTCTGTACTCTTGACTGAATGGAACACAGAAAAGATCATGCTCAGCACTTGAAGTGTTATCTGTGTTGCCTTCAGCAGGCTGGGAATCTATAGTGAATTCATTGCGCCTTTTTATAACATTAAAAAAACCCATTGCAGCTTGTTTTTCATCCTCAGGCAGACTATTCTTCCACAATTCAAATTCCTATAGCAAGAGTGCAAGAGTGTGTTAACATGTATTATATTGATCATTGTGATAAGCTAACAGCATGTGACCAACAGCAAAGAAGTTAAGCAAGCATTATAGAAAGTGGCGAAAGAAATTAGACAAGGAAGCCATCAGTAAGAAGTTGTGCCAGTCATTCAAGGTGAAAGCAAGTTTCGAGCTGCTGCGTCTGCAGCTCACTACATTGTCTTATATTCTGAAGCAGCCTTCAACATAATTCTCAACCCAGTGTCCTTCTAGGATCTTTGGAAATAGCGCCTTTGTGAAGAATACAGGGGTAATGTTGCATACGGCCAACAGTTATTTACCCTAGAGAGGAGCCACTGACACACTAGAGTTATATTTTTGTCATTCTTGCAGTGAAGAGACCTAAGTATGAAAGAGGGAGACATGCTTGTCTATATACATATATATTTCAACAAGCCGACAAAGACAAAAGGTGCACTATGGGTCTGTTGTGTGAACTTAGACAACAACAACGACAACCAAGCCTTATTCCCAAAACGATTTGTGTGAACTTAGAGAGAGAAAAAATATCAAAAGAAGAATGGAGCCCAAAACAGACAATAATGCCAATTAGTGCCATAGACCATGGTTAATAGCCAGGGTCCAGGGTGAGAGGAATTAAGTTTTGGTCAGCGGAGGGGCTGGAGCAAACCAATGGCTGCGTAACCACATGGAATTTAAAGAAATACTGAACACTTTGCAGCAATAGATTACCAACATATTATTATGCAAATATTCAGATTGACGTACTTGAAGACAAGTAATAAATAGACACCTGCAAAACATGTAAAGGGCATCCTACTCTGGGAGACGCGAAATTTACATAAGAGAGGAGGTCAAATACAACCAAACCTTATTCCCGAAATGATTTGGGGTCGGCTAAGAGAGAGGAGGTCAAATAACCAAAAAATATTAAAACAGCCCTTGAAACCACTTGATAGGTGCATACATGAGTTGGTATTATTTTGTTAAATACCAACTGAACTTTAACTTTTTCAAAAAAAACTTGCCACTTGGGGTTATGTTAAAGACAGACTCTGTTAATGAGCGCACAATAAAGACTAGAAAGACAAACAAAACAAAAAACAAAAACAAAAACAAAAAAAGAATCATGTACCAGTTTGTCCATATCAGCAGGATAAAAATTTGCTCCAGGAGGTTTCTGTAACGGAAATGCGGCTCTATACTCCAGGCCCTTCCACCCAGGTACTGATTTTGTACCAAACTGATGCAGCTTAACAGCAGAATCTGCAGTGGTTAAAAATGCCTGGTTCTCATCAAGGCAAGACCTGATACCAAGAAAAATATTTCCCAAGCATCAGTATTATATTTGCACAGAAAATCGTGTTGTATTTGACTTAGAATGCTATTATTCGGTGAAACAGTGAATATAAGATACTGATGAAAGACATGGTATCAGGAAGACAGGAACGCACTATCTTCACTTCAGGTTATTTATTTATAATCAATCTTATTTTACCACCCTATGAACTCCTCAAGATTATGGCCTTATAGAGTATTACAATCACTGCCAGCTAAGCTAGCTAACCGCCGCCTAACTCCAGAATCCTAACCCGCTAGGTGGCTGCCAGCTCTGATGGCCATAGGCTTAAGTGCTTAACACGAGGTCCCAAGTTCGCTCAAATAACCTTTGTAAGTTGTAACACCCAACACATGATTGTCGCAACACAATCCAATAAGATAGGAATTCCCCCTCTCAATCCAATCAAACCTCACTTGAGTTTAAAAGGGAAAGACCATGTCACTAAGATAATTCCAGTTCCTTTTAATCGGCAACAACGATTAATGTTTCAAGAAAAAAAAAGTAAAGAATGAGGATAAAACATCTTCATAAGAGAGCTAATTAAAAGGTATTCCAGTTTTGCTGTAATATTGTAACAGGGATTTCCAACTCCTTTCGCCTATAAACGCCAAGGCAATATTCCCCCCAAAGGAAATCTACATATTGAGTCCATGAGAAAAGACGAGGGAGTTTCTCTTTCACAACAGATCCTCAAAAATCAAGCTCCACCAGGGGCGCCATTAACCACCTCAATTAACAATTTAGAATTGGCATCACCATCTAGCCCACCAATTTCACTACCTCCCGATGTCGCCGCCTATCCTTAAAAAAAATGTTCTCTAATTCATTTGTAAGCTGCATTCTTTAGTGCTGAGGTTCAACCTCTTGACCTCCTTCAAAGAGCTCTGGATACATAAACTGGTACCTGCCATCAGCTAGAGAGTCTAAACTCACTGCATACTACTAGTATCATTTCAATCTGAACACCATGGCTGAAATTTCTTTTAATCCTAGACTTTCTAGTTTTATTGAAATATTTATATGAGAAAGGGAAAAAAAAGGAGAGGAAAGAAAACAGTACCCCCAAAAGGCATATATAAAAAGACGAATAAGCCTTTAAAGACGAAAGCACGTCATAAAATCTAAAGGACACATCGATAATAGATATTCCCACATAAAAGGGAATATGAAAAAGGGAACAGAGTATAAGGAAAAAAAGGATTACACCCAGGAGACAAATACAAAAAGACCAAATAACTTTTCCACGTAAAAGGAATGTAGAAACGGTCTTGCATGAGCAATGTTGTCATCAGAACAGTAGACAGGCTTATTATTAAATATTTATTGAGAATGAATTGCATTTTTCTTAATAATAATCAAGAGATTATATAACAGGGAAACCATGGGGTCGTCACCCATTCACAAGTTACAACAGAATGGCAAAAGCACATTACAAAAGAATGGTAGAAACACAAGTATAAAGCCCTTTGACTATCATGTACAATTTACCCACAGAATACAGCAATGATAAATATTGGTTTTGAGAGGTAGTTGTGATCAATGAACAAATATACAACAATCTCAAAAAAGAAGACTTACCAGGGACTCTTGTTAATAGCAAAATACATCCATTTCAACTCGTCAAACCGAGATGCACTAGCACGCTCCTTTAACGAGTCCCTCAAATCTGGATTGCTCGCCCAAACCTGTATCAGCGAATCCAAAGCAAAACCTGGTCAAAACCCTCTAGGAATACAGCAACAACATTACCCTAGTTTGGCGAGGGAAGAAGGGGGGGGTCAAAACTACGAAACCGTGCCCCTATCTTGAAATCATATAGAGTCTGCAAAACAAATAATAAGCAGAAGGCACCCGATAATCTGATATTTGCCCAAGATAATACAGAGACAAGGTATGAACTATAAAATTGGACACAAATGACTTTTTCATGTTACAGTTAAGACATGAAATAAACAATTATGGCGGACCCTGTGATAAAAAGAGACAACTTCAGGACCATCCCCTTACTCAAACGGTCGAAGATTCTCAAAACAATGACATCATTAAACTCTGGGTACTTTGTAAATTTGGAATAGTAGTTGGTCAATGCAATTATTGACCCAGTTTTCAGTAGTGGTCATCCGGAAATAGCCTCTTTGCATTGAAAACACCAGGGTAAAGTTGCCTACAGTGAACCCCCCACACCCCATCCCCCTCCCGCACTACGGCCAGGAGCCATGTTTGGAGCATTATCGTTGTTGTTTTTGTTGTTGTTAGGCCTAGTCTACTTAATAATATTAATACAACAAGCATAGGATTTTCTTTAAGTAGCTTATGTACACAACTACACAACAAAAGAAAAGTATTGAAGCTTAGAGGAGACCTTCCAAGTCTTCCGAAGACGTGGTCATCTAGAAGTCTAAGAAATTCATGTGGCCTATCAAAGCTAATGGTGCTTAAGGTATGACAGACCTTCGCAATGCCAACTCAATCTAAAGCTGAGTGGATTTGGAAATTCGCCATTGATGAGCACTTAAGAGAATGTTTATGAACTTAGAATATAGACTCCGATGGTTTGGTCAATGGAGAATGTTATGCACCTGAAATGTTAATTAAAAACAGAAATATTTAACGCCGCACATCAAACTCAAGTGCTCTGTGTACTTAACAGATCTTACAGCAGTAATCAGAGTAGAATCTGAGAAACAAGTAACTACCTGATTTTTTTTAAACTTCTAGGGTTCGTACCATGTGGTTGAAAGTAGGAATACTACTTATCTGGCACCCTAGACACCAGGACAATGCTACAATACAATGAAGGCCACCCAAAAGGCAATTGACCTGGCATTAATAATTAAACAGAATACCCCCCCCCCCCAACTCCTAGTATACCTGATCACTGGTATGTTCAATAAAAAAACTTCGTAATCACTGTTCCAGCAATACAGCACTTTTAATGCCCGTAGGGAAATGTTCTACAAACTCATGGAATCTCATTGAGCTCTAAAATAGTGAAATGTCACTAAAAGAAACCAGATATACGGCTGAATAAACATATTCCATGCAAAATTTAAGCTACACATGTGTGTATTTAAATCTAACCTGCTTATGAAAAATCTCATCGATTATTGTTCCAGCTTGAACAAGCAACTTCAAAGTTTCTTTATCAGAATCATTAAGCCCAGTCAACTGCATTGTAGACATCATAACATTATTAGTTCCAGATCCCATTCTCAAAGTAAGACGTTTCATGGTCAAAACAGATGCTACATTCACATTCTGTGCAGAACAGCGCAGAGAGAAGGGGGAAAGAATTAGACGACTAAGGAACAAAGATGATAAAGCAAGTCACTCAAACAAAAACTGCATCCACACAGCCAAAAAGATGGTAAACACTAAAGCTAGCAACCAAAATATCATCTCAAATCTAGAAATCCATGTAAAAATGAAGCTCAGCGACAAAATTACCCCATTCCCTCAAAGGCTCCAGCCTATGGCAAAGTAAAGGGGGTTCAGATGTATGCATCCCTACTCCAGTGCTAAAAACATAGAGACATTTCTGAATGACCCATAATGAAAATTGCGTCCAAAAATCAACCCGACCAACTCTCACTGTACAATTAGAGAAGCACAAACAGGTTTCTAAGCCTTTTTTTTCTTTATTCCATTATATTCCAAAAGGACAAAAACCAAATAATATTGAGTCTTTAGCTCCAGTGGAGATGGAGACCAAAAATGAATCTTGACCTAATAAAAAATTTCTTTGTGAGAATTCTATAAAAGAAAGAAATCTGAACAACTCTCCAAATTTATGCACATCGTTAGGTACTCTCCCACATTCCCCACCACCCAAAGAAAACCATAAAATTATAGGAGACGGGATTCCGAAATCGAGGAAAATTATATTTAAGAAGAACCTTACTATTATGATGCTCGTGATTACTGATTCTTATGAATCAGATACATTATCTAGTTTGCAACATAGAAAAAGTTTGATATAAAGCACTGGGAGCAGGAGCCAATGAGCCCATGTCCAGACCAGGAGTATAGTATAATTGCCTCTAGGTCTCTTGAGGGTGAACCCCAAGGCAAGTATAGTATGTAGATGGGATTATGTCGAACAAGTGAAAAGCGACTTCAGCTCCGCCTTGTCTTGGGCATCATTCCATGGCTTTTGGCAGCATGATTGAACATGGTTGTGCTTGAATTAATATGAGGCACTTAGTTTCATCCATATGTTCATCCATACATTCGGGCTACTATATCAAATGAAATAATGAAATTTCACATCACGTATATAGAAGATCAAAAGAGCATCATCACACAATTCATTCACGGCTAGAATGCTAAAAGGGTCCATACTACCTCTGCACCAACAGGAATCGGGGCATAACGATTGAGTTGTTTCTGAAGGACCAAACTCCGTTCTTCTGTGTTTCCTTTGTACCTAGTCAAACAAAAGTTATTTAGAAACCACAACTCACTAGACTACTAGAGTACATAATACGAATCGTCACTCATTTATCAGTAAACCAAATGCCATAAAAGTGTCATCTTTCGTTATCAATATAATGTAATAGACAATGCCATGCACATCAAGCCAATTTAAGTAGGCCATGGGTAGATTAGTCGGTCCATCTACAAATCCGTTACTAATACTCTAGCTAGGGGCTTGTAAGTAGGAAGGTACTGAGAAATCATCACTCACCGTACAAATATAACTTCCAAGCTCACTGTTATTTTACTTTTGGGAGGGTTGAACCACTAGAAGCCTTCCATTTATCTTTTAGAGTTCCTTTTTATCAAGCCTTTTGCTATTTACCCAGATTAATATAACAATCTTTCACAAAAACCCTGTTGTTGCTGTGCAATCTATTACGCATCAGAGCACTACAGTCCCCTATAATTCTCGCAATGGAAAATTTTGACCAGTTGTGCAATAGGCTTGGAAACAAAATTCCTTTGCACCAAAACTCAAGGTTGTCATCACAAATGAGATGCATTACTCTTAAACTTCTCATTTATGGAAGAAGCTTTTTTTTTTTCTTTCGATAAGTTAGGATATCAATATACTCAAAAGGACGCCAAGGGGGTGACTCCCATATACAAAAAGACAGCTGAGGGGGTGACGCCCATATACATAATAGAGCTAATCAAGCTCTTAGACTTTCTTGAGAAATTTGTCCACAAAAGAAGGAAAGTCAAGTATCGGTGGGATTTTATGGAAGAAGCTTATTTAAAATGGGAAAGGGGGTTGTGTGAATGGTGTGAAGAAGGCAGGCTTTCCGAAGATAAATGCAAGTGTATAGGCCTGGTTGTTTCTGTCCAATCACTGTGGAGGAAGAAAACAGTTGTGTGACAGTTGTTGGAGCCATGAAAGTTAATCTCTTGATGGGTCTTTAATTGGTGATACACACAAGGTGTTTGACAAATGGCTGAACTAGGAAGTTCACATGCTGATAGACAACATGAACTTGCATCTGAGTCTAACATAGTAGTGCACTACACTTGGTGGATAATATTCCCGTAAGTGGCACACATGAGGAGGTGACATCTAAAGTTGGGAATCAGGTTGATGACAAGCCCTTAATTTGGTGAGGCAAGCTATCTGTTTAACAAAAAATTTGAACCAGGGAGTTTGGCTCCTGTAACCCAATTCGACAAAATGCGGCTTAAGCTTTCAGTTTCAAGTTTAAATGAAGTGGAGGTAATTGGTAATAGTGAGAACAAAATTCCGGTAGAGCCGGAGGGTTCAAAATGGGGATGGAATAAGGGCATAATATGAAAGAAATGAGCCAAACCCTCTAGTAATTGGCCTTGGAAACACCTTTGTCTCAATTCAAGCTAACCCTTGTGAGCGTAACGATCAGAAATTGGAGAGTGCATCTGATGTAACCCAATACGAAGTGGGTGCGAATTGCCTTCAACAACAAACTTTATGAAAACTCTCAAACAGAAGTTTTGCTTGACAAGGCTAATGAAGAAGAAGTTGATGAATTCATGGTGTCTGATGAATTGCTAGAATCAGGAGTGACTTTACAGCTAGAAGCTCTCTACCCAAATATGATTCGACCAATGTCAAAAGAGGCCAAGTGTCTTAGAAAGATCAGGGTAGTAGAGTACAAACACTTCCCTAATGACCAACCAGTGTGCAATTTTTTTTTTTTTTTGATAAGTAAGATAGGATATCAATATATTCAAAAAGACACCAAGGGGTGACTCCCATATACAAAAAGACACCTAACGGGGTGACGCCCATAAACAAAAGAGAGCTAATCAAGCCCTAGGACTGTCATGAGAAATTTTATCCACAAAAAGAATGAAAGTCAAGTGTCGGTGTGAATGTAACACTTGACTCCAACTATACAACGTCCACAAGAATCTAAATTTGAAATCTTGGTGTGTCAACATAATATCATCAAAAATACGATGATTTCTTTCTTTCCAAGTACACCACCAAATCGCAATTGGAACCATCTTCCACTGATGTCGGTGTGCAATGGAAATGCGGAAAGTTATTTTTCGAGTCACTGATGTCCGAGCGTTATGGGGACAGCATTAGCATCAAAGCATATGATTAAACGAACTCTTAACATGGCAATTATGATAAATAATAATGAGATAACTGGGGAGGCTGGTGAGCCTTGCATTAGTTTAACAAGTTTAATGTCACAGAATGTCTTGGAAGGCATATAGTGACTGCAAGAGTTGAGGTTGTGAGCATTCACCCTTACCATTCTTTGACTGGAACAGAACTTCAGATGCTATCTTCTGCAATTCTTATCCTGTTTTTGCGAGCAACGACTGGTTTGAGGTCAAGAACAAGGGTTGTCAAGGGGTGATAGGCTTAATCATCAATCAAGGAATCATGCATGTGGACTTTTCGTGTGGTCTAAAGACTACTGAGAATGATTAAACAGTGAGGGTAGAAAGGATTATCAAGGGTCACGGATTTAGGGACAGTAATAGTGATATGTACATGACAAGCAATCAGAGTATGGGGATCAGCCATAACATTGAAATCATGAAGGAGCTGAGGAGGTAGGATAAAGCTGATGAGAACGCCAATTGGTTAAGGAATCATGTTGCAGTTGTTTGCTGCTAATGAAGCAAGTATTGCGCATTCTTTTTGGATACTGGGGGGCGCTACACACTATCGTACTTTATATTCCAGGGGCTGGGCATCCAACATACTAAAAGGCAGCATCATAGCCCCTCTTTCCACCATGAGGACAAGGTGAATGTTTGGGCGGCGGGTACAATACTAGACCAGCCCATGCACATCAAGCTCATTTATACTAGGAGGCCAAGGACCAATCACCCAGCTCATCTACGAGTGAGTTACTTGGGGAATACTCTAGCTAGGGGCTTATCGAAACCTTTGGCTATTTACCAAGATTAATACAAAAATCTCTCATCAAATTCCCATTGTTGCTGTGCAATGTATTACACATCATTACCCTAGAGCCTCTAGAGAGGCTCATGCTCTACAATAAGGGGGGAGAGGGATAAAGGTCATTCGCAACCTTTCCTCCGCAATCCAAAAAGAGGTTGTTTCCATTTGACCGCTAGTTGAACATGAACGACTATCTAGTACACCGTTTAGAAATAAAGGTAGAAGAATTTAAAGAACCATTGGGATTTAGCCCACTATATTTTCAGAATAGAACTAACTCTATCAAAATTGGACTGCATACAAATTCTTATTTTAGATGCAATTTTTACACTATTAACTATGCAGCTACATGAACTTGTGATACTAAAGAAACAATAATCAATTGCACAGCAGTGCAAAGCTGTAAAAATGCTCAACATTAAGAGTAACATAAAAGTTCAAAAGTGAATAGGGGGTCAAAACATCCCGAAAGCAATACATGTGTCCTCTATTCTCAAACTGGGAAGTTTCCAGAGGTCAATAACTTAATAAAGAGGTCTATAAGATATAAAGTATATATTACTTTACGAAAAGAAAGTGCAAAATGAGCAACTCGTGTAATACTAAGGTAAAAATACCTTTGCGCAATCAAGTCGAATAGTTGACTATATTGCCCATTCATATCATAAGGGACATAGTCTGGATCTTCCTTTGTCAGCAAATTTTTGTATTGCTCACAAGAAATATATTTTACAGCTGACACTTCCGTTTCCTATAAAATTTTGTAAGCAGGAGTCAGTCTAAACAAGTCACATAGATGACACAAAATCAAACTTAAACATAAGAAAGTACTGTTGAATACATGCATCAACAGAATATGTTGTGATGCTACAAGTCATAAGAAATCAAGGAAGCAGTAAGAAACCTCAAGTTCGGATTTACCAGACTATGCATCAAGACAAAAGAAAGTGTTTCAAGTATCACACTTCTTGCAGAATCCTATCACTTGGTCAATAAAGGATTTCTTAAGAAAGAATTTGATGGGGTATTGAAGGCTTGCTGAGGTGACCTAATTGTACAGTCAAGATTTAGGATTCATCTAACAGCTTCAGTAATATTTGGAACCCATACAAAGGTCTTTCTAGATAGAAACAAAGATACATTGATAAACTAAGAAAAAAAAGAATGAGGATAATGCATCCTCGGATGACAACTAATTTCAAACAGTTCGAAGTTCTAAAGTATTCATCTTTGACGTTCCAAATCCTGGAGGCAGATCAATTGTACGGGTTGTATGTACGGTGAGGCTCATATGACCACAAACTTGGGTAATCGAACAGGCCTGCCTACCAAACAATGTACACTGAGGCTCATATCATCGACAAGCTGCAAACTTGGGCCCTTGAAAAAGCTTTTCTTCAGCATTGTCGAATTGGTGGGTTTGAGCGTCAGAGAGCCTTTCCATAGTCGTCTTTCTAGAAGTTTGCGAATTCACATGCTACCTTTGGAAGGAATTAGAGAAGGAAAGTACATCAGCATTGTAAATGCTTCGACATTCTGTGATGAACACACATCGGTAGATAGAGGAGACGACACAGTAGGATATCACGGTAGGATGTTCGCGTTGCCTCACACTCCCAGACCATAAAACTAACCAACAAACTGATGAGTAATAATCTGATTGGATAACTATTTCTCCAAGTGACTCCCTATTTATAAGCTCCTAGATAGATTCCTCCCGAAGTAAAACTCTTAACTAAATGTCCACAATGCCCTTTCCATTGCCTTCTAGAAGGCTTGCTAGCTAAGGGGCTACACTATTACACTTTTTTAGCACTTGTTGGAAGAGAATGATGGGATATCGCGGAAAAAATTAAGTCTCGAATTTCCATGAGACGGAGTTGTTTTCCTAACATCTTGCTGGTGCCACTCAGTAAACACAGACAAAACTAATGAACAGCAAAACCGGGATTCAGGAAAACAGTGTTACATTATTCTTATATGCCTCCTGTACCAATACAGCTATACTGATGTTGCTCAATAAAATATATATGTCATTTACAACACAAGATAAGCCCACAATCTCTACTAACATGACAGGGTTCAATATTGCCTTGCATAATCAAAATGAACTGGTACGTCATTAATTCATAAATAATTGTTACAACAACAACAACAACAACAACAACCAAGCCTTATCCCCAAAATGATTTGGGGTCGGCTAACATGAATCGTCATCTAGTAACCGTCTTGTGTACGCCATGAAATTTCGAAAAC
>JBBYHQ010077083.1:0-30136 GCA_038382645.1 Spergularia azorica
GAAACTATTTCATTTAACTCAATTGACATACAGTTAGATACAACAATCAACTTATCAATCACACAATGATCCATTCATCAATGATTTGCACACACAAGCACACTCACAACCATAGCACATAACTTATCAATCTTAGTAAGTGTATGATTGACACTCTAGTACTCCAGATTGGACACAATTATTATGGTTTAAGTTCTATTCAAATCATTGCTTGTTCGAAATACAGGGACTCTTAAGGTTTGCACACCAAAGCTTGCACTAGGCTCAACAGGTCTCAACATCCAACAATGTATGACCAAACATGATAGCTAACAGCTATTATAAGCATAAAAGGTTGCAAATTTATACACAGAGTAAAGGCAAAAGCTTATTTTACCACCCTTATCAAACAACATGCGAATCATCCAAATACACATCTCAACTAAGATCCATTTCAACCTCAAGGTTTACAGCCTCTAGTTCAGTTTGTTCAAACAAGTACAACTCTCAAAGAATATATTGCATTAAGAACAAACAAATAAATCAATATAATTGACTCAACAACTTACAAAGCTAATTCAAATAAACGGACCTTAATTTAATATGCATTTCACACCACAAGTCCGACACACATTCATCTTAGGATAAAACGAGTTACAAGGCTCACTTATTCCTCCAGACATAATTAAATCACTAGCTGAACTAATTAACGACTCAACCTCAAAAATAGGTTTATCTTAACATTATGACGTCCTAGGAGTTCACAACTAATTTTGCTAGTATCTACCATCGGTCAAGAAGAACACTTGGTTACATGATAACAAGGGGTTTACACTGAATCAGGAAATGCTTATAACAACATACATGTAACTATAACACGTTTCAGGGTTTCTCTTGACTCCACTGAGCAAGTAACCCAACAACTCAATATTCAGTTAAACACACAGTCAACATAAATCAACTTATACAAACTGACAACCCCCACAGTTTCCAAGTTTATCAAATAGGTAAAAACAAACCTCAAATTACTCAAGGTTTTACTGACCACATGACATCATAGGGCACTCTAATCACTCACAAGGCTACAAGTATTACCCCCACATTCGAACTCATAAGAAATCATTCAAACACATAGACTTTCCACATCAATAAGATTAGAACTATGTTATCTTGTATTCAGTTTATCTCAACAGAGCATACAAAGAGTGAATTTAATCACTCAAACATATACATGTGAATATCGTTTTAACTAGATTTTAAAACAATCCTAGTAATCAAACAACAACACTTAAGAATTTACAAATTTATGTCCAACTCTCTAACCACATCCACATGTAGTTGTACCATACAAAATTCACGAGATTCACACTGAACACAACAAACAACTCTATGAGTAATCAGAATATCAAAACAAGTCATCCAACCCAGTCACTACAAGTTCGTCACAAAACAGGACAACTTTAGACTAGCTACTCACATTACCCTGACCATTACAGGTTCACAACCTTATTAGGTTTATTTACGGTAACCATGCTTTAAACAACAGCAATAACGGGTAATTAAGTAATTGGGAAAACCAGTTTTTATTCTTACTCTTAATTACTTGGAATTATATGTAAATCAACAACACCAACAAACATGCAAGTTATTCGAACACACATTAGAACCAACCACATGCTTTTAAAACTAAACTTGCATTAATCGTCCAAAGAAGAAACAAGTGTACTTATCTGTTAACCAATCGAGATCAATTCCTTTCACTCTTCCGATAACCAGGAATCACTCTCACAATCTAGCTTTATCTCGGACTTTCCAACATCACCCGAAGCTCCGATTTAAGAATTACCTCGATCAACAATAAGATACAAATCATTAGACAATCCACTTCATCATTATAAATCATGTACGCATTTCTAAATAATTGAAGTGCATTAACCAATTAAACTACGTACAACATCCAACCAATTTTGCTTGGATTCGAAACGGCAGCCGCATGTACAACATATCTTAAACTAGGGTAGACAACCCCACGTGGTTCCATGATGCACAAGATAAACAAAGACCACATACAACTTGATCAAGATCATATCAGACATGATTTTATCTCACTAAATTGATCACAGCTACTCAATCGGTCAACACATAGCTCAGTTACATACTCACGTGTGCTATAACTAACGAATAAGCAAAACCTTTTTGCTAATTTAATGAAACGAATTTTACAAGTCCTCCAGACACAAGCGACCGCATTAACACGCGAGATCAAGCAAACAAATCGAGCAACGGTATTAACGACACAGTCAAGAATCACAACAACAAATCGATTTATCACAAAACCACGTACAGCCTATTTATCGCACAAACTTAAATTATTGTAAGTAACAATCGACCTATCTATACGACTCAATAGGATTAGGGTTTAATTCAATTCAGTCAAATTAGTTACAATAACTCGTCTTTAAGATTGTTGGAAATAATGGAATTAATCTGACTTATCTGGTCGGATCGTAGTAACGAAATTGTTGTGACGAGATCAACTAGGATCTCTGAACTTAAAGACGATTTCGCCGAGCCACGGTGCAAGCTCCTCATGGAGGTCGCCCCCCAGGTTACACAACACCGAACCTCCTCTGCACTGAAGAAATCCGGTTGATATAACATGCCCGAATGCCCTTTCATACTCAATCTCCGTACCCTCTTTTCTCACGACTTTATGTGACCTCTTATTCTTCCTGTCTTAGTGTCCAGGACGCCTTATATTTATAGTTGAGAAAATAGCCAAAAGATGAGCTAGGGTAATAAGGAAAACCAGTAAACAAACCGACTCAGGCCCGCGTTCCGCCGAGCGAGACCCGCGGTCCGCCGTTAGGCACCCGAGGTCCGCCGAGCTCAGCTGCGCGGTCCGCCTTGAGTCTTCTGATCTTGTTCGTTTTTCTTCACCCGTGCCTTGCTATAAACTCTTATCTACTACAAACACTTGGCTTGGAGATTAACTCCAACAGTCCCCCACTAATCGACAAGCGACCCGAAACAAGATTGAGCATTAGTAAGACATCCGAAGGACTTCAAGTATATGTATTGATGTCTAACGACTTGAATCAACACATTGTGGAATTAAAGCTCGCAGTCATGCCCCAAATGGTAATTTAAGTTTTGAACCAAAGAGGGGTGATATGAAAGCACCACTCAACCCACGACTAGGGATGACAATGGAACCGGAACCTCACTTCTGAGGCGCGCTTTTTTAAACTATGTGCCTAAGTATATATAACGGTCACAGATGACGATTTATATGTTAGCCGACTCCAAATCATTGTAGACTAAGGTTAGGTATGGTATGCTACTATGCTAGCTATTCGTGTGTTGGCTAATGGTTTCGAAGTTTAAACTGTATGACTGTTTTAATGAATAGTTTGAGCTTACTGGCTAGCTATGCTAGGCTGTCTTTAGTTGTGTATTCTCGTTAATTTATGCGTTACTTTCATTACCTTAATCACGCTTTGCACACTCTAGATTAGTAATTGCTTTTTTTTTTAATCTGACAGAAAAAATTTCTTTGGAGTATAATGAAGAGGTGAGGAATCATTTGCCTGTTAAATATTATTCTGGTGTTATGTTTATCATATGGAGTGGTTTGATTCTGCAATGTCGAAGTTAACATGGTTTTGAATACTTTTTTTTTGGTACAAAGACGAAATGTTTTTAATTTAGACGACCCTAAATTATTTGGGGAATAATTAAGGCTTGGTTGTTGTTGTACATCACTTTTAATTTGTTGTTTTTCATCCTCAAATGGCAGGTGTATTACATATCGTATCTGGGTGACATCCATGATGATGCCCTGTGCGTCGACCTCCTGAAGAAAATTGACTGTGAGTCTGGTTTTATTCGTCGGTCTAGGACACAACCTAATAAGTTTTATGCCAAACTGACAGAGGAACAAGATGCAAAACTCCGAGGTAATTTCTCTTTGGCTTCAAATTAAAGGAAAAGGGATATTAAATAGGTCTAATTGATGTTCCTTTATAGAAGGGAGCTCATAACGCCATGCTGAAGTCAATAGATAAGCGCTCTTTTTGAACTTGACAAGTCATAAATCCTAGTTGATTTCAGCGTGGCGTTATCATTACCTTATATAATAATGGGTTTTGATCCTTGTTTGTGTTACAGGCGTCAAAGGTATTGCCTGTACTTGCCCTGCAAGTGATTATTATGTCGATGATCAAGTGATCAATTTCTGACTAGAGCACGTCCTTGATGATCTACATTTGGAACGTAAATTGTGTTTGAAAATTGGCCAGAAATTGTTTATTGCGGTACTTTTGTAAACGTGTTATCCGCATTTGATAACTAAACGAGCTACTTTTGAGGGTTAGTAAATTGTCTTATCGTATGAGACACGTTTTATTGAGGAAATTGTGGAATGTCTCGGCGCAATCTGTGAGGAAGTTAAGTCTGACAATCATTCGCTCAGCCCTTTTGACATTGAATAACTAACACCGGATTGGGAACTGACAGTATAAACTTATCCGACTTATCTAATATCTAAGTATCCTACATTGCTACTTCATAAACTTTGAGACGTGGTATTTTCACTTCTCATTGGCAGTGTAATTTTCTGGGTATTATCCCCAAAAACAGTATGCTCAGGAAGATGCTCAGGAAGTTGCTTTAATGCAGTTTCAAGAGATTCGCAGCAAATCTGAACAGGTCTCAACATTTAGACAGGTACATGTTAATAAGCAATTAGCAGGAAGTTGCTTAATTGCAGTTTTTAAATCCAGTAATTAGCAAAAAAAAGTTGGAACTACTTTTACAGAGATCATTACTGGTTCTTGACAGCCGTCCCCTCCCGCCTTTCGCGAAGTGACTCCACTCCATCTTCAAGCATTGTCTTCTGATGCAAATAAATGTAGAAAGATCGGCATGGCACCATGATGTTCGTTGGCTTCCACTGCGGTTGAAAATTAGGAGTCCTTGTCTGCAGCAAGCTGAGTGACGTGTTCGAGGTACAAGAAAACCGGCCACAATGCATAGCAATGGTGGGAGGAAAAGTGGATAACAAAATCTCTGATTACACAGGAAATAATGTAAGCCATCAACTGTTTATAGGCCATTGGTTTGTGTATCCTAACCATGACCAGTATCTTAAATCTGGAGTCCAAGTATCTTCAGAATTTACACAACAATTTCTGCTCTTGTGCTGCAAATTTCTGCATGTCTGCCTCTTTTGATCTTGCAAAACCCATTAATCCAAAAGTCACCAATCAAACAACAACAATAACAACATTCCCCCTGTGCGTCAAAAGGCTCTCGCCTATGGCAAGATAATAAGAGGGGTCGGATGTACGAGTCTCCTTTATTAGCAAGCGATATGGGTCTTCAAATAGTATTCGCTACGAACAAGTCACGACCAACCGGCAATTGCAACCTAAAATCTGGGCATAAACCATAAAGGGGTTTGAAATCTTGAATATCGATCACAACCATCGTATATATCCTCCGGCTCAGCCGATTCCAAAGTCATAACCCCCATGTCATCACCACCACCGGAAAGTGATGCCGCCACTAGATACCACAATTCTGATCCATCATCAGTGTAATAGATACAGTTAGATTTACGATTACTGGGCATACTTCCGCGGAATAACATCGAAGAATTATTACCAATAAATAAGGTAACGTCCCCAAGATTATGGATTTGAGACCATTCTTTTTTGTCAAAATCTAGTTGATACACCATAAACCCAAATGTTTCATAATCAAAATACTTTGGATCTTCATCTAGTGAGACACCACACCTATCTCGTACAACCAAGAAAGTATCACCACATGAGTCTACCAAGTATAATCCAAATTCAGCCAATGATAAGTCTTTCACGATCCCCCAATCACCAGGTATGTATTGTTCAGCTTTCAAACCAAGATTTCTTTGATTAGCCAAGATAATTGGATATATGGGTAAACGATCTTCTACGATAAGTTTTGTTGGATCGTTCAAATCAGAGACGTAAAGTAACCCAAGCGAAGCATCCTCATACAAAATAAGTATTCGGGCATCATGACACAAAACATCCACCACCTGACTACTTAAGCGACTCACCACCGTGTGCCCCGACTCATCGACTCACCACCTGGCCTTGCAAATGCCAACTTCTTCAATGAAAAACAATAGGTGACAAAAACAATAAAATCATCTTCAGCTACTTTTACCACATACGCCTTCCTAATAAATGAGGTTCTCATATCCTTTTCGGTTGCCTCCTCGACAAATTCCACATAGTTGCCACTAGAAACATGAGGCCCCCATTGGTATGGCAAACATGTTATGGGTGGGAGGGAGATTCTAGCTTTGGTAAGTGGGTTGAATAAATGAAGCTCCAAATCGTAATTATAGGTCACAATCCAACCATATTCGGAATCCCAACATCTACACCCAAAAGTCTCGGGGAGTTTCAATTGATAACACTTATTATTGGCCGGGTTGAAAATTTTCCTTAGACAATCCGGGTTTTCTTTTGTGTTTTCGGCTAGCAACAGCCATGGCATTGTCTTCACAGTGAACTTAGGCTTTGCCATATTCCACATAATGCAAACGACAGAGAAATAAACCAAGTCTTCAATTGTTTCCAATCTCATGGCAATCTCGAGGAGAAGCTCAAATGGCAACTCAGTCCAATCAGCCATAAATAAATGACCGCAAAGTTTCTACAACTCTTGTGAAGTTTGCTCCCTTCAAATACAATTCTCACATCAAGATAAATATAATAAAAGTGCTATTTGTAGATGATTTTTCAGAAGAAATAATTCAGAAAAACTTAGAGCACGTATAGTGGTGTGCTTCAACGAAATGGAGAGTTAACTCTTGAAGAGAGAGGAGAGAGAAAAAATTAACTTTAACCTCACAGTGGTGTGCTTCAAGAGAATGGAGAGTTAACTCTCCATCAACATTTGATGTAGCTAACTCTCCATTTGCAGCATACAAGGAGCTAGCTACAACTCTTTCTCCTCTCACATACCCCACCCACTCTCATATAATATGTTACCAAATTACGGTAATCAATCACGATTTAAATATTTTATTAATTTAATAAAGTTCGAGAATAATTAATTTTCAAAAATAACTTTTTTTACTCAAAAAAATCATTTTTTATTTTTTAAAAAATAAATTTATAATATAATATAATTTTGATGTCGACTTATTTTATGTGATAGTGAAATATATCGAACTTATAACGATCTTTTACGAAAACATAGTAAAAGAATGAGTGGAAAAATGAAAAGATGTGATAAAATAATACAATCGGGTCCACTAAAAGTGAGGTGGAGAGTTAGACAGGAGAGTGATAGCATTGTGAGGGTGAAGTAAGGTATTGACTCTCCAAGGAGAGAGAATGTGCTGGAGAGCTAGTGCTTTATGGAGAGTGCGATTCAGCGTTGTACATGGCCTTAGGGCTTATTTGGTATCGTTTTCTGTTTTTTTTTTAAACCAATGTCCCGTTTTTGAAAACCAGAAAAAGTGGATTCAATTTTCAGTTGTCGGTTTTCATTTTCTTTATGATTATTATAGAACCAAACAATTTAAAGTTAATTTTGTAACTTATTTAACTAAATTTTTTGCGCAAAAAAAAAAAAAAAAAAAAAAAAAAAAAAAACTGAAAACGGCAGTGATACCGAACGGGCTCTTACTTCTCCCTGTTCAAGATTTGACAAAATCTCAGTAACCTTATGGCCTACACATTAGAAAATAGTGGAGCTTTCAATATCTATGGAAGTCACGAGAAGACAATCCACAATATATTCCAAATCCTAAGGACTAAGGATCACAGCCACCTCAATGACAAACTCAACTTTTGTTTTTCTTTTTTACCACAATTTCGTATATAAGAATCATAGTCACAAACTCACGAACTGCTTATTGCTTTATCATCTTATTGCCAAAAACAAAATTTGAATTAAAATTTTAGATTTGCAGTATCATATTCATGAGTAAAAACATATGAACGAATTGGTAGTATAGACTCTTAACTATATGTCTATATCTACGACAAAAGCTCACAGTCTCACACTTATGTCCAAAAAAGAAAAGAATACACTGATCAACTATCAGTGTCATCAAATCATCTCATCCACCAAACAACACCGGTGAACTTAGGCAGCTATAACAAATTATTATATTAAATTCTTCTAGTTTGATACAAACTCTTGCACAGTTTGATTATCTCAAGTAAGAAATTTGTTAACACACATCGTCAGTAAACATAAATCAGGTCATTTGACAGTAGTGAGCAAAAGAATGATAAAATTTTGTATACTTTGCTAGGTTACTACTTGGATACTTGAAAATCAAATGTCAATATTCGGATTAACAAACAATGGAGCTCAGAAAACCCGCTAAGATCCTAGACTTTGCTAGGCCACTAGTCAGGAATCCTCGAAAAACGGCTAAGTTAGTCCAGTGAAAGCTTCGAAAATCAATCCAAGATCAACAAAATTTTTCAAAGAACAAGAATAAATTTTCTATTGTTTTGCTCTCGCCAACACAAGCAAATGCTAATATCAAATTGACAAGTTCACTGATCAAGTATCCTCGAAAATCGAGGGTCTAATGGATTTTCGAGACTCAAAGGCCAATGGTTGATCAATAATGGAGGATTAACAAAAAAATGAGCTAAGAAAAAGGGGGTAAGATCCCCTATTGGACCTCAAGGAGCCGCAAATTATACCATGCTCCCGAGAGCTCAAGGAGCTGATAAAACTTAAACACTTAAACCCAGGCAAACATAAATCGTCATCTGAAACCGTCATTACCCATAAAACTCATACCAAGTCTCACAGAATCATACATCAAATAATAGCACATTAATCCTACTGTGAGACCGTCTCATTGTATAAGACCAATTCATCACTGATGAATGACGAAACAGTCAATCAAAACCAAACCAACCAATCAATGGAGAATTAATTATAATTTAGCAAACCAAATTAAGGGGAAAAAAAGAGCATTTGATATGAACATACCTTTATTATCACTATGTAATCAAAGAATAGATTGAATCCTTGCTCTGTTGCGTTTCTCTGCCCCTTTTATTCTTCCCCTTGTATCCAAGTCGTTAGTTTTTTTTTTTTTTTTTTTTTTTTTTTTTTTTTCTCTTCTATGATTTCTTGTGGAGAAAGTGGTCGTTACAAAAGTACTTTGCTTTCCTCGTCAGCGGCCTTATATATAGGGTTCAGAAAACACAACACGACTTGAACTCGGTGTATGTTCGGTTCGGTCACTGCCATGCTGTGTGGGACCACAAAATAGGGGATATAGTAAGTTGGTGATTTTTGCACTCCTAAAATTGCTTTTTACATTTTCCGTTGGGAATCACAATTCCCAATGGTGGGACCATGTTCCTTTCACAAGGAGTGTAAGCATCAATTGGAGAAGTGTAAAAAATCAATTTGAAAAGTGTAAAATAGCTTTCGATTTAGTAAGTTTTCTTAATTTACGTATACTCCTAGTTCCTAACTTACTACCATAGCACACCTTACTATAATTTGTGACGGTAGGATTAAGGCAAGAAATTGAGACCTTAACATATGGCATATGTCTCCAATGGGGTCCACGTTAGAAAAACCGATACAATAATAAATTATGAAATTAGACTCAAAAATCAAGTCAAATTGTAACTCACGCGATTTAATGAATTTAGTCCCGTTGTTGGTATCAATCCACTCATACTCGGTTGATTTTGCAATATCTTCAAATCAAATCAGATCGATTCAAATCAGGTCATATTCGGCTTATTTTCCAATATTATCCTAGTTTTCTAATTAAATTAACTCTCTGGATTCAGGATTTTCCCAGGCTTAAGTCCCAAAAAATCTCGTCTCATTGTATTTTTACTTGCAGTTCTTATACTTTTACAAGTTAACGTGGGAGATTTCCCCTCCCCCATCCCCCCTCAACTTCAGTGTATTTTGACTGCTGATTGGTTAGGTGACACTCTGGCTAGAGGGATCACCTAACTAGCACCTCATTAGGTGCTTCTTTTCTTACCAAAAAAAAAAAAAAAAAAAATTAACGTGGGAGAAAAATGAGGTGGTAATCACTACTAGCGGAATTGCACCCCGAGGTAAACACAACGACCAGTAGCCATTGTTTCACAGACTGATGGTTCAAACGTAACAGGTTGCTCGGTTTTGTACTAACCACCAATGAAGTAGCCATTGGCAGTGTAGTTCGATCGATACCAGTTCCTGGCGCATGGATAATAACAGTCTATAGCATCTAATGTTTTCCAAAGATCAAGCAATATGTAACGTTCTTAATTTGGTTAATTATCAAATAAACTTTCTTGTCCCTTTGCGATCAGCTTAGAAATTTCGCGCGGTGAACACAAGGTATAGCATGGCAAATGAAGCTGATGCCCTGCATGAATAGGTATAATAGTATAGCCAAAGATCTTAGAGAACGTCTTCAGACCGACTGAAACTGAGAGAGGGCGAACCACGGGAGAGGTGGAGGCCAGACTTGTTATCCTGAAACAACTATGGGAGTGTAAACTACAAGAGTTGTCGATTGAAGAATAAATTTTTTTGCTGAAGTTTCCTGGACTTGGTCCGACACCATTTAAAAAAAAAAAACAATCATAATGATAATCCGATGTTGAAAGACGCTCAGGATTATGCTTTAATGCAGCTTCAAGAGATCCGCAGCAACTCTGAACAGGTCTCAACATTTAGATTGCAGGTACATGTTAATAAGCAGTGGCCATTGAATAAGCTTCTAAATCAAAACATCATTCGTAGTTCTTGACCACCCGTCCCCTCCTGCCTTTCGCAAAGTGACTACTCCACTCCATCTTCAAGCATTGTCTTCTGATGCAAATAGATGTAGAAAGATCAGCATGGCATGTTCGTTGGCTTCCACTGCGGTTGAAAATTAAGAGTCCTTGTCTGCAACAAGCTGAGTGACATGTTGGAGGTCTTCATCCTTTGGCAGCAGAAAGGGTGGAATAAATCGAGGCACAAAAAAACCGGCCACAATGCATAGCAATGCAAAAGCGACAACCAGCCACGCTTTATGAGGAATGCCCAGGACCAGCTCGTCACAAACTGTCATTTCAGAAAACAAGGATGAATCAAGAATATGTTGATGTACAGAGCATCATACACCACAGGAAAAATACCAGAAGGGATGAATGATGTAAGTGGGAACAAATGTGGATCACAAAATCTCAGATTTCGCAGGAAAACGTATTTGTCCGTGTAGTCCGATAACTAGAGAGTACAGACTACAGATTTTCACACAGTAGTTATCCTCTCTCAGACATAAGGGTAGAGCTCAAAGACAGGAGGATGAACCTAGTTATGTTGCAGCACTATCTCGTCAAAACCTAGATAGACGCAACAGAAAATCTCTAAAAGACCTCATAGCCTTAGCCCACAGCAATACCAAGTTATAAAATTCACGCTCAAAGACATTCACATACGATTAACTACCTATTACAACTTACTCATTCATCTTCTCTTTTGAGCCCAAAGTAACACCCACTGCTCTCCTGTACTCTAAAGATAAGTTTCCAGAAAAATGAGCAGTCTCGTTTTTCTGCCAAAGTTCTACCAAGTGGATCTGGTCACATGCTATTAGCCTATTAGATACTTCACTTACAAGAATTACTCTGTAAATCCCTTTTCAAGCAGAGGAGGGCTAAATGCTGATTCTTAGTTGCATAGAACAGTATCTTTTAGAGGTGAGACTTTGAAAGTTGTGTTCACATTGGTACATTTTGTTCCTTTAGGTTCTAAGTAGTTGACACCATCTAGGGAACAGAGTAGACCTTTCAAGTTATATGAGAGCATAGATCCAAAGAGAAATCAGAGACCTTACAAGGAGTTTTCTGGGAGGGCTCAAAGCCATACAACTTTGCCTAACACGCATGTATACGCGGTACTGATGCTTTTTTAGGGAGGTAGAGCGTTTAATTCACTAAACGACCATTTTAATATCCTGCCCTACTATGTTCCCAGATTCTTCATATTACCTCACGTACCCATGTTGGATAATTGAAACTCGGACATGAGTATGACACTTGGATCCTTCACTTTTGGCCAAAAAGAAGAATTTTCATAAATTAGCTGACTTAGGATCACAGCTGTGTCAACTACTTTTAGTCGTGTCACTCATGTCTGAGTAACATAGGGCCCTATTTAAGGGAAACTTGAACTGGATAGATTGATTCATGAAGTGAAGCTTAGAGTATACAAATGGCATGTTGTAAGCAGAAGTTTTACAAAATGGCGTCAACAATAAATCTTCCCAGTAGTATGTTAAGACATATGTTTCACCATAAGAAGCAACCATTTAAAAATTTAAAAATAAAGGAATAAGCATACCAATATTGAACATAATACTCTCCCTTTCTCGAACGCCACGTATTGCTACAACTCCCTCAGGTTCCACAGTTATCAAAGCATGCAATCCACCCTGTGTAATGCACACAATCAACAGCTTGTACAGGTGATTCAAAATATTAATATGCGATGGCGCACACAAACCTGATGGTGGATCTCATCAAGATTCTCTGTCTTGAATAGTAACTTCTCCGTATTGAGCAATTTTCTTAGCCTTCTCATTCCAGTATCTGAAGCGCCGTTCTTCAGTTCTAAAGAAAAGATAGCAGGTATCTGTCATGCAACAAAACATTGAATAAGCACTTGACCAATGACAAATCAGCAATGAAGACAACAGCTGGAAAACACAAAAATGCACATACAGAAGCTGGATAAGATATCTTCACTTCATACCAAGTGTAAGGTTTTAATCCTTGAAGCTGATAATACCGGGTCCCCATGCGTAATGGGAGAGTTTCCTTAAATAGCTCTTCCCCGACATTCAAGACTTTGTTGTCAATGCTGAGTATTTGAAACATTTATATAAGAAAATCTATTATTTGACTAGAATCGCCTGCATACAACTATTCTCATGATTTTTTCACATCTGGTACTTAGAATAGTTATAGAGAAAAGAACTTAAAGATCCCCTAAACCTTCAAATCAAAGATCTCAGATTGATGTAAAGCAACTCGAGGAATGAAACTGTATAAGGTCATGGAATATGCAAGA
Organism: Spergularia azorica; assembly: GCA_038382645.1. NCBI lineage: Eukaryota > Viridiplantae > Streptophyta > Magnoliopsida > Caryophyllales > Caryophyllaceae > Spergularia > Spergularia azorica. The sequence continues at coordinate 13,093 of JBBYHQ010077083.1, forward strand.
ATCAACATCATCCGATTATCTATAAATGTTTTCAGACACTATGCCCAGGAACAAGTGTATGCTCAGGAACCAAACAATGATATGCGTATAATCATAGTAAACGATAGATACAAGAACCCCCAAAATAAATAGACCACAACATTCACGATCTGCAGCAAGCTAGCTATTTTATTAATCCTAATACGCGAGAAGATTACATCAGAAATAAAGAGTAGGAGGCGCGTTAGCGGCCCAAGGGTTGAAGCAAAGAATCATTACCCATGTCCATAAGTGAAATACAACCAAAATAGTATGAGCCAAAGAACTTTGGCTGTCATTTGATTAATTCCTCGGTACTTCTCCTTCTCCTCCAAATATGAACTCCTGCAAACACGATATTCAGAGAGATATCACAAAGACATTAGGGTGTTGGAATATATCCCTCATATATAATCAATCAATAAAGTTTAAGAAGACTGTGTTTTTCACTTCTTCTCTTCACATATGCAAACCCCTAGTATTAAACAAGGGTAGGCATAAACCCGCGGTTAAAATCAACTGCTTCACGCTCTTTGGTTGTTGGCAATCCATAGACCCAGGCACAAAAGAGCTAAATCAGTTGATTCTAGCGTGGCATTATTACTACCCTAAAACAATGTTCCAACTTCCAAGGGAATATCAACAAAAAAATCAAAATCTGGGTGTTGTGATTAGCATCATACATGTTATTTCCAAACAAAATAATTAGTGAAATCAAATCAATATCATTTCCAAAACCGATTACAGCACTAATTAAAAAAGCAAGAACCAAATGACAAACTCCACTCAACCAATCAAATTGCATTATCAATCAAAAACCAAAATCTAATCATTATGAAATAACATTAGTATCAAACAACACTACAACAATATTAATAAAACCCATATTTATAAACTACCACATTATGATAAAACAAAAGGTTTAATTTGCTTACTTGAGACGGTGACCCCTGAATTTCTCGATAATAGACAAGTGAATTTCTTTGAACTGCTGAAGAGACTAGAAAGAACCAATCTGGGAAAAGAGAAAACAGTAGTGGGTATGGTAGGTCTCCTTTCTGTAAAAACAAAACCCTAAAAACCCCAAATTACCCCCGCCCACTTATAGACATACTAAATCCCCAAATTAGCAAAGTAATTACGTTTTTTTAGAAAAAAAATTACACCCAAAAACTTCAACTCTCACTCTCTGCCTCTCTGGGCGCCTAAACCCCCCTCTTTCTCTCTACACTCTACAATTCAACAATTCAACAATTCAACAATTCAACCCTTCAATTTCCCACCTATGTTTCCCCAATTATCTTAAACCCCATCAAAAGCTTGTAGCACAAGTTTCAAAATGGTAATATTAAGTTGATTTTTACATGTTTTTTCTGCTTTGTCTTTATCATATATAATTCACTTTTACCTGCCAATTTTCTTGATGATTTTTTTTCAGAATGTTGTCAAAGAACTAATCTTTAATCATTTAAATTGGTGTTTTTTTTTTTTGTGGGTTTCAGTTCTCAATTGCAGCAATTAATGATACTGATTCGAAAAGCCATTGGGAGCCTTTAGCTCCTACCAAAGAAGCTCAGGTATCCCATTTTTTCCTGGAAATCTTTTTCCGTTTGGTATACGGGTTTCTGTTATCGTGTCGAATTAATGTCGGGTTTTTTCGATGGTCGTGTATCGTGTTTGTTTATCGGAGAAAGACTGAATTTTTGTTGGTTTAAGTTGATCACTGCCTGACTTGTGATGTTCATTAATTTTTATGTATTTGTGATATATGTTAATAATCTTTTAGGTCTTCTAGATAGTTAGGCAGATGCTCTATGGAGATTTTTTTGATTGGTAGGTTGATCAAAACTCGAGGAGGTTTAGGTCGGTTCAGTTTCCGGTTGCAATGCTGTAGGTTAATTATTGATTGTCTAGTGAATCGTTACTTTACTGAAACCCTAGTTTGGCATTTCGACTGTACATTTGGGAATTGACAATGGGGGGTGTTGCACTTAGACGTGCTACCAACCCTCGCTGAAATTTTCTTGTTCTAAATTTTATGGCCAGAAATTGGGATTATCTTACGTCCTGGTCAGGTTGTTATATTCGAGTACCTAAAGAGTATTGTCGTGTGTGCATTTTCCTTTGATTATATCGTGAGGCTTTAGGTCGTCATGTTTTCGTTCCCAATTTTCTGGGACAATATGCCGCCTTGTATACTGAGTATCCATAAATGCCTGATTTGTTATATAGGAGTTTCATCTTACTCAAAATTATCACGAAGGACTCCAGAAGTTGCAGGCAAAGGAGTATGACAAAGCACGTGAGCTTCTGGAAGCTGTACTAAACGACCCTCTGATATCTTCTGCTCAGGTGACACACTTATGATGTCTTGCCCATGATAAGTTATAGTAGTCGCATTTCAGCATGACTTATGATTCCAATAATATTTTTAGGTAGAAAGTACTGCTGGTGGCGACAGTCATCTCTTACAACTTAAGTGAGTTTTGCTCCCACTCATATTTCAGTTATTTATGTTGGATGATTGTCTTTGTACCTATATGCCGGAGAGGGGGGGGGGACATTACGTGATTGTGCTTTTGGTTCTGAATATTATTCCAGTGGTATTATGTGAGATGATAATTCCAGGACTGTCAATTTCCATACTCTCTTTTGCTTTAGAGAAAATTGTTATTCTTTACCGGTGTATCTTAATCTCTGTTTTAAATCGTGTTCTATTTATCTTAAAAGACTTAAATGGTCTTACTTTCCAATCAAATTGTAGTTTAAAGTGTTTAATAGGTATGAGTATAATGTTGGAATGAAGCAGATCTTCATATCTTTGTATAAACTCAGTGATACTGATTAGAACCTCATCGCTGTATAGAATGACCGCTTTTTCATGTAAATAAGATCCACTTGAACTTAACAACAATTCTAAATTATGAATGCACATTTTATGCTCAGCATCCTATATTTCTTACTCTGAGTGGGGTGGGCTTGAGTTTTGTTACTATGAATATTTACTATGGGAGTAATTGTTACTAGGGTAATAGAGGCCAAAACAAAGGAAATTGGGGGAAACGGTGGTGGTGGAAGGAGAATCAAGGGATTAAAGGGCGAAGCATTACCCCATTTGGGTTTAATGGATTACCTTAGGGGGGAGGCGGGTAACTATTACCCCCCGTCTCCCCCCCCCCTCCCCTCCCCGCCTTTTATGGGGTAATGTTTACCCCCTAGTCTCCGCCATTCTCCTCTATCCACCACCATCATTTGCTCTATTTTCCCTTTGTTTTTAGTTTATTATTTCAGTAATAATTACTCCCATTCCAAGCAAGCCATTATGATAGATTGAGAGGATAATTTTCCAGTTGCTCTTAACGTCAGCTTAATAAGATAAATGCTACATATATAATAAGATTTGCGGCATTCCAAAGTCTGTTGTGCTGGCTTCAATGTACTGCATCATTGTTTCTCATTTAATCAGCAGACATGTAAAGTTGCTCTATCATTTATGTCTTCTGTGGCAGGTTTTTGGCATTAAAGAATCTTGCATCTGTCTTTTTACAACAAGGGTCTGCCCATTATGAAAGTGCATTGAATTGTTATCTTCAAGCAGTAGACATTGATACTAAGGATTCAGTTGTCTGGAATAAGCTTGGTACACTGGCGTGTTCCATGGGTATATTGAATATATCTCGATGGGCTTTTGAACAAGGGCTCGTTTGTAGCCCTAACAATTGTAAGTATTATCCTCCCTCTAGCATACGACATGTGTCTATCTCTAGTGATGCTTTCTTGTTTCACTATTTGTCACTTCCCATTGAAGTTATGTTTCACTTTGGTTTCAGGATCTTAATATTCTTACCGAGTTTTTTCTTGAAGCCGTTGCTTCTTTTTATTTACTTTTAGTCAAGTGTATTTAATAATGTTTGTTATTCCATTGTGGGCAGGGAATTGCATGGAGAAACTCTTGGAGGTTCTCATTGCCATTGGAGATGAAGTCGCATGCCTCTCGGTCGCAGAACTAATTTTACGGCACTGGCCATCTCATGCTCGAGCTTTACATGTCAAGTTAACCATCGAGGATCCAGAGCCAGTACCATTTGCCCCAAAGGGAATAGATAAACTGGAACCAAAACATGTCAGACTCACATTTGGTAAGAGAAAATCATCCAACAGCGATCCAGAAGGAAGCAGTGTAAAGAAGGTGAATGAGACCATCCAATTGCAATTGAAAGAACTTTCATGGGAAGCTGTTGCCAATTTAATATTGGGGATCTTACTTCAACCTGATAGCTGTGATCCTGAGAAAGAAGTTGAGCTACCTAAGCACTCAAGACATATTAGAATAGAAATATGCTTACCTTCAAGATCTGGAGACTGTGACAAGTCTGCTATTACTTCTGGCCAAATTATTTCAATGAGCGAGTGCAGTTCAAGAGATAAAAGTAATGGTAACACAAAAGAAGCACATTACTCGGAAGAGCAAATACACGAAAGACGAAGCAGTCGGTTGGAAAGAATTAGAAGCCAGAAGACTGGAAAGGAGAATACAGAATTTTCTGGGGTTAAGGACATGGAGAAAGTTGTAATTCGTTTTCTGCAACCTTTCATCATTGGTGGACAACAGGATAAGGATTTTGATCATTCTTCTGATTTTCCGACGGGTAATGAATGGTATGATGTGCAAAATTTTGTGATGCAAACTTCTAAAAATCATGGTGCTTATCACTTGGGACACCTACTTTTGGAAGAGGTTGCAAAAAGAGACGTGGTACAATGTGATGCATTTATGAAGTTATTAGAGTTGGAGAAGTTGACGAGGCAAAGGGGATGGGACAGAACCCCAGAATGCAGTATCTTTCTGGGTGAGTTATATCACGATCTAGGCTCAGGCTCATTAGATTCATCTAGGATGTCCGAGTTCATGAATGAGGCAATATACCAACTTGCCAAAATTATAGAGTCAGTTCTTTCAGATTGGCCTACAGATTTGGTTGTCAAGAAGGGTAAAAGTGAGTCTGTAGTTGGTGGGAATCCTCATCATAGCACTGTAAGTTCTCCTGAACGGCCAAAATCTTTTCTGGAAGCACCGATTATAGCTGAGAAAAGCTCTTTTTGGGTCAGATACTACTGGTTGAGTGGTCTAGTATCGATGTGGGAGGGTAATAGAGCCAGGGCTCATAAAGAGTTTTCTCTTTCATTGTCCCTCTTGGAAAATAATAGAAATTTGAATGATTTACCTGGTTCTATTCGATTGCCTCATTGCAAAGTTAATAAAGAGTTAACCACTGATAAAATCCGGCATGTGATCTATCTGCTAGAAGTTCAGCTTTTGCTGGATAATGATGTTACTGAATTGCTTGAGGAAGAAATGTATTTGGACTGCATCAACTTACTGACTCCACTGTTGCTGTCTGGTAAAGGTGTTTATGTGGATTTGTCACCTATAGACAAGGTGGTCGCTACTGGTGAACTGACAGCACTAGATATTTTAATTAAAGCCTGTGAAAAGGCTAGTCCACTAAATACAGAGGTATACCTGAATTGTCAGAAACGCAAATTCCAGATACTTATGACTGCAGCAGGGATGGATGATTCGGTTGCTTCATGTGAAGTATTCAGTGAGAACTCTGTGCCTACTATAATATCTGCCTCAGAACCCAAAGATAGCTCAGGAAGGCATTGTTTTAGTTCTATTTCGGAGCAGGTTAAGGATATATCAGAATGTGCATCTCGAGTGAAAAACTGCATTGATCAGGGTGTAGATTCTGTAAGTTTTTCGTTCCCTGAAAGAAGTTTGTGGCTACATCTTTTCTTCTGAATTCTGAATAACCACGTAAAATAGGGAGGGACGAGTGGTGGGGGGTGGGGGGTTTCATTTGCGTTTGCACATGCCCATTCTTCTAACCTTATGGAGAAGATATGTTTTAATTTGGTGGTTCTTTTAAACGCTGACCTTTTACATTATGATGTTGTTGCTTCTGCTGATGCTTTATTACTTTGTGATATTTAATCGTTTAAAGAGAGGGGGGGGGGGGAATCTCATCTGGTTTGCTAATCTACCTAATCTGTATGGGGTAAGACCACCGTGAGTTGAGACCACTAAGATCCCCTTTCTATGATACCTAATAAGTTTCCTTTTGAAAGAGTAGTATTTTGAATTAATTTCGTTCTGTAAATTAGTAGCTTACTTTTTAAATAAGTTACTATTGAATTTTAGTTTGTCATTTTTTGTTACGGTATTTTTGAAGATTGAGTTACTTTTGCAAATAACATGTTGTCTTTGAGAATTAGTGAGGGATCTCATCGTATGAGACTGTCTCATTGTCGAAGTTTTCATGCCTTATGTGTGTAGACAGGCTCTTTTTGCTGCAACTTAATTTAATTACATTCTTGCAGAATGATATTTCTGTTCCAAGAACCATTATTGCTGAAATCCAGAGTCTGTTACTGGCACTCATGTGCAACATTGCAAAAATGTGCTTTCACAAGAAAGCATCTGGTGTTCTAAGTCAAGACCAGACAGAACAAGAACAAAGATGTGTTTTTGTTAATTCTGCAATTGCATTCTGCAAACTTCAACACCTTGATCTGACAATTCCTATTAAAGCCCAAGTGAGTAAGCTGACCATGCTTTTCCCCCGTGATTCTTTTATCATCAATTTCTATGGTTCACACGTGCATCTTTTCTCAGGTTGATTTAATTGTGGCGATCCATGATGTGCTTGCCGAGTATGGATTGTGCTGCTTTGGCAAAAATGGTGAAGGGGTGGATGGAACATTTCTAAAACTTGCGATAAAACATTTATTGACATTAGATATGAAACTTAAGTCTAGTGGCTATTCTATATGCAAGGAGACTAAAGGAAATCTGTCCACTGGTCAAATTAAAATTGACGCGAATGCGTCCTCTGATGGGATGGGTAGGGAAACGTGTCCGGCCACTGCTGTCGTTGCGGATTCTTATGACATGGTAATTCCAGATAGTCTTTCCCCTTCTGATAGTGAGCATGATTTAGCCGTAGAAGAGATACCTATCAGCAACTTTAGAGACGGGGAGAAACCAATCAAACAGGTTACTTCAACTGTACTTGGTGAAGATGAAAGAGAAGAACTTGAATCGGATATTGATGATGCCTTGAATCAGTGCTTTTTTTGTCTGTATGGTCTGAATCTCCGTTCAGATTCAACTTATGAGGATGATCTTTCGGTGCATCGGAACACTAGTCAAGCAGACTATCAGTCCAAAGAGCAGTGTGCTGATGTCTTTAAATATATACTTCCATATGCAAAGGCTTCAACTGTCAGTTACCTTCTTCTCTAGCTCAGTGTTACATACGTACTGTTCATTACCTTAATAGCTTAATTTTATTGCATTAAATATGTCGATTTTCAGAAATCAGGCCTGATCAAGGTCCGGAGAGTATTAAGAGCCATACGTAAACACTTTCCACAACCACCCGATGATGTTTTAACCGGAAACCCAATTGATAAATACTTAGATGATCCCGGACTCCGTGAAAGTAAACTTTCCGAAAAGGCTGGATCTGAGGGATTTCTTGACTCTATCATTAACGTCATATTTCCTGGTACGGGCAACATCCAACAAAAAAATGTGTCATTAAGGAGGTACAGTTCTTATGCATTGTAATTAGATTTTATGTTGATTCTTTTATTTATTTATTCATCAGTGTTTGGTTCTTGTAGAAATTTAGTACTTATGATGCCGTAATTGCAGCTGTGAGCCTTACATGGATGTTTATAGCAACCTTTACTATCTTTTGGCTCAATGTGAGGAAACAAGTGCCACTGATAAATGGCCTGGGTTTATACTCACAAAGGAAGGGGAGGATTTTGTTGAGCAGAGTGCAAAACTTTCCAAATATGATTTGCTGTTCAATCCATTACGATTTGAGAGTTGGCAACGTCTTGCCAATATCTACGATGAGGTAATATGAACCCGTCTTTTAGTCTTCTGCCTAATGGTTCTGCAGAAGTTCTATTCCTGCATAGTTTTCCAAAAAAAAAAATGTTGATTTCAGCATAAAGAAACTTTCGGTCATATTTTTGAGGAACTTGACGTCGTTTTCCATCCTTTTTTAACCTTTGCAACAGGAGGTAGATCTGTTGTTGAATGATGGGAGCAAAAATATAAATGTTGCAGGATGGAGGAAGAATGCCTCATTACCTCAAAGAGTGGAAGCAAGTAGGAGAAGGAGCCGACGCTGCCTATTGATGAGCTTGGCTTTGGCTAAGACTTCAGAACAACAGGTATAGAACCTTTCTCTCTTGCCTTGGACCTTGTGGCTAGGTCTTTTGGCTGTGTTATGTGCAAGAAGGGTTGCAGTTTCTAGAAAAACTTGTAGGTTCTCTCGCTATCGCTATCCTGATCAGTTTTTTTAAGGCAGCGGAGCTAGTGTCTCTAATGCTCCAACACACTCCCTATGTGTTTACTGTAACCAGCTAACGATTTTGTTCTGACATTGATTGCAATTTCTATTTGTTTATTACTTTTTTCTTTATATCCTTGGTATGGTTTCAGAATCGATAAAACATGCTGCTTTATTATTTTTTGGGGGTTTAAAAGCTTTCAGCCTTTTCTCTGTTTACTTGACTTTTCATTTGTCTGATTCCTACTGTTTGGGGTTGACACTCATATACTGTTGATGAGGAGAAGTTCTGATTCTTAGAAACTTTGCCTTCAGTGAGTCATCCCGACGGAATTGCAGAGTAACTAGCACTTGTTCAGATAAAGTGTTTGTTTCCACCTTTAAAAGAGCACCTAATGATGATCGAGAGGATATGTCTGTGTAAGCTCTACGTATATTCAAACATCTGACATAGAGAAACATACATTTTATACCTTTATAGTAATTTCATTTTTAAAACAATTGTAGAGGTTCGGAGGCGAACTCAAGCAAACAGTTTGTGAACTACGTCTCCTGTAGAAATGACAATTTTAAATTTAGAGGATATTAAAGCACGACATTCTATGATATGTGTAACAAAGAAGAAGATGAAGAAGAATAAGAAGTGTTTCGCAACTACAATAATAGGTTAGAATTCAGTGAAAAAAATAACAAAATTTTTTCTTTTTTTTGATAAGTAAGATAGGAAATCAATATGTCTAAAAGGACTCCAAGGGGGTGACTCCCATATACAAAAAGACACCTAAAGGGTTGACGCCCATATACAAAAGAGAGCTAATCAAGCTCTAGGACTATCATGAGAAATTATATCCACAAAAAGAGTGAAAGTCAAGTGTCGGTGAGAATGTAATTCTTGACTCCAACTATACAACATCATCAAAACCTAAATTGAAGTCTTGGTGTGTCAACATAATATCCTCAGAAATGCGATGATTTCTTTTTTTTTCCAAGTACACCACCAAATCGCTATTGGAACCATGAATTGGCAGTTGTGTTTTACGAATCAGTAGCTACCGAATTACATTAAAACACATGACATTTACTGAAGTAGTTTTTCTTTCCAATTCATAGCTACATACGCAGTATACAACTGATCTCATAAACCTTCTACCTACCCCAATTCTGAAAATATCAGGTAGATAAAATGAACAATGTCTAGAACGTGAAAGTTGTTGAAAGCGAGTAACTTGAATGGATAGGGGGGTAAGTTTGTGAGAAGAAACAAGGTTCAATGAATTATTAAGATTGTAATTGGTCTAATGTGGTGCGGTCTCACACTAGAAATAACCAAGATGAAATATATATTTGGCAAATAACCAAACTTCGCAAAAAATAAAAATTCAATCATTGCCCTTTAGGCAAAAATCATTAATTTGTTGGAATTCGAGGCTGACCAAGTTGAGTAGAAAGATGCAGATACTGCTGCTTTTGTGCTTCTGGAACAATCAGTAATTAGATAGCGATTAAACGGAAATCTTAAATTCTCAAGTCGTTTAATGATGAAATAACGGTTGATGATTGTGTGGGTGGGCCCGAAGCAGGGTCATGCCAAAATATATGTAGCCTTATTACTGCTAACTGATCCGATGGACTAATGGAGAGGTAAGTTTATTCTATCTTAAATATGTTTTGTTATAGGTAAGAGATTATATTCAAGAGAGGACACCAAGGGGGTGACGCCCTTTTACAAAAAAAAAGGAGATCTAATTAAGGTCTTAAACTATCATGAGTAATTTTTACGAACAAAAAGAAGGAATGTCAAGTGCCGGTGAGGATGTACACTTTAAATCAATCATGCACAACGACCTTAAAACCAGAACTTTGAACTCTTGGTGCGTTAAGACAATAGCAATCATACAATATAAATTAATTTCTTTCATTCCAAGTACACCACCAAACAGCCTATGGAACCATCTTCCAAACTTCAGCTATCCAGTCTTTATGCATCCTCCTTTTCCAATCTGAGAGAACATCGTCATAAGAGTATGACGTTACATTGGCTGAGAGGTATTTATCCATTTCTTATTCTCATAAAAAATACTATAATTTCTTTCATTTTAAGTACACCACCAAAAGGGCTTACTCTTGTAATTGTCCATACAATGTCCAGATGCGTCTTTGCTGTTGTGGTGTCCGTATCTTTAGAAAATTGTGCAAATATCCGTTTCCTTCTTAATTTGCCAAAAAAAAAATTATCAATTGGTAATTTCGTATCATCAAGATTTCAGCATTGTTATTAAGTAGCTGGTGAAGATAATGGGAGAATTTGAATAAGATGCTGGATTTATGATGACATTATTTAGTTCTAGTATATGAGAGATGTAACGTCGAAGCTGCATAATTCCTTCGTTTGATCTCTTCATCTTAAAGGCTAATGTCTCTTTGGTATGTCTATTTTGTCTTTATTTGTTAGCTGAGTTGACATAGTCAGCTGTTGACCGTCTTTCCAAACTAAACTGCAGAGTGAAATACATGAGCTGTTAGCACTGGTCTACTATGATGGCGTTCAGAATGTGGCACCGCTTTATGATCAAAGATCTGTTGCACCTGTTAAGGATTCTATTTGGGAACTGTTCTGTAAAAGTTCAAAGTTACATTTTGAGGAGGCTTTTGCTCACAGGTACTTTCTGCTTATCCCAGAAGTTGATATACATGCTCTCTGTTCTCTCGAGAATGATGTGATTTGATTACTCTTGTGCTGTGTAGGCAGGATTGGTCACTTGCATTTTATTTGGGGAAACTTTGTGAAAAGTTGCGATGTCCGTTGGATTTATCATTCTCATATTATGGCAAAGCTATTGCTCTAAACCCTTCAGCAGTTGATGCCATCTATAGGATGCATGCTTCTCGTTTGAAGTTACTTTATACATCTCCAAGGAAGGATACAGTGGCTTTGAAGGTGCAGTTGATGCCTTGTCTTACTATGATTCTTTTGTTTGTCTTGGCCAGATTTTACTTGACAAAAAATATTGCTTTGTGCCGCAAGCACATTATTTTGCTTCTGTTTTCATTAAGAAGCTTATATGATGTTTGGCAGTGGCACCTGTTACTATATGCTTCCATTGTAAAATTTCTCTACTCTATATTTGGTATGAGCTAGCAATCCGGACCATGTTTGAAAGGACCCCTTTTAGGACCAAGGCGCAGTTAGCTATGAACTTTCTGGACAAGCACATCTACGATACCAAGTCTTACTTTTCTCATTGTCCATTGAACTTTAAGAGGCTTTGCAATGTATTTTTCAACTTCTGTGTAAGGTTGGCTGTTATTTTGAGTTAGAGATACTATTAATGCCAGGTTCTTGTGTGTTTTCCGGACTTCTTTGGTTGACCATGTGGCATCATCCCCATTAACTTGAGCTGAATTAATCTTATTGTAGGTTTGTGCTGCATATTCCTGCAACCAGACCACAAAAGAGACGGTCATGACTGTTCTTGACAGAGTAGAAAGGCTGCAGTTGCCAGGGGATGGGGGAGATAATAATACCCTTCATGGCCTTGATGGCCGGAACAGTGAGATGGACCGTCTGGACAATGCTTGGCATATGCTGTACAGTGATTGCCTTTCTGCTCTTGGAGTTTGTGTAGAGGGAGATCTGAAACATTTTCACAAAGCTAGATACATGCTTGCTCAAGGGCTATACAGAAGAGGTAACATCGGTGATGTTGAGCTGGCAAAGAACGAGATGTCTTTCTGCTTCAAGTCTTCGCGCTCTTCTTTTACGATTAACATGTGGGAGATTGTTAGTACAGCTAAAAAAGGAAGGTATGGACTCAACCATTGTGTGTTAAATTTCATGTCTCAATTAGCTAAAAGTTTTATTATAGCTGAATGAGCGAATTCTACTCACAATTCGAAGTCTATTGTTACTTATATGAATAACTGTTGTATATCTTCAAGTTCCAACCTACCTTACTTTTCTTGGGCGTCAGACTGAAAGCACCTGCTGTTTCTGGGAGCAAAAAGGTCCTTGAAGTTAACCTGCCGGAGAGTTCCAGAAAATTTATAACTTGTATAAGGAAGTACTTGATGTTCTATTTGAAACTCTTGGAGGAGACTGGAGATGTTTGCACTCTTGAACGGGCTTATGTATCCATGCGAGCTGATAAGAGGGTAATATAGATTGATCCCTCTTAAACTTCCTCTGATTTGCCATCCTGTGGCCCTCGATGTAGAGGTTTTCCAGTGCAGTTATTATATCTGAAGATTTCCATTCTTCTTTTTCTTTCTTTTTCTTGTCTTCTTTTTTCTGTCATCTTATCTGTGGATTATGTACTGCATTGAGTATGTGACCGTTTGAGCACATAAAGGGTGTTCATTTTTCTCAATTTTCAGCTTTCCTATGAAGTAACAAGTTGCGAGTCTCTCTTTTCATCGAGTCCAAGCAGACAATTTTTTTTTTCTCATTCTGAATTAGATAGTACTTGACCATCCTCATCTTTTTATCGTTTGGAAGATACTTCTAGCTTTTAACAGTGCCTGACAAAAAGATTAAATCTGTTTCCTCATTTACTTTAAACTGTTATCATGACTGCTGATAGCGAGGAGCTCTAAAATTCACTTCTTTAGTTTCTTTCCATCGTGCCGAGTCACATTCTTCTTTAGGACCAAATCTATATTTTTTTTTTCTTATTTAATGATGAGCTTTAGAAAACCACCTGGAAGAGAAGAAATGGTAAATTATTTAGTCTTAGGGCCTCTTTTCACTATCTCAATTCGTAGTCCTTACTGTAGATTAAATTTTGTTACTTCATTGAGATCATCATAATCGTATCTCAACTTGCTGTTCTATTTTATGACAACAAATTCAGATTGTCTATTGGAGAATTTTCGTTTTTGGTTTTTAGTTTGTGGTACAACTGATGACTAGTAAACGAAATGTTTTTAACTAATTGTTTCAATCCAGTTCTCTTTGTGCCTGGAAGATATGGTTCCTGTGGCTCTCGGAAGGTTTTTAAAAACACTTATAATATCCTTGTCAGCCGCTGGTACTGTTGCATCTATCGCTGCGAAAACCTCAGAGCAGATACTTGAGAAGATGTTTACTTTGTTCATGGAGCAGGGAAGCATTTGGCCAGAAATATGTAGTTCGCCAGAGATCAGTTGCCCAGAGTTAAAAGAGGGCTCACTATATGGGTAATTCGATTCGAAATGTTGTCTTGCTTTTAGATTGAAGCATAGTAATAATCTTGCTTGTTGCTTTACTTCTATGTAAGTTCACCTTTGATAGAACTTGTTATTTTTCTTTCTTTCCTGCATCGAGTATTCTAGAGTATTATTCTGTTGAAAAGATCACCCATTAATGCTTCCGATCTATGCTGTCTGTGTCATCCTGAACCCTCATTTATGTTATAAAACTTGTATGAATGTTATTGTAGTTACTGTCTTCTTTCTGCTTTCTTAAATGCAGTTATCTACACCAATATCTATACCTGTTGGAGAAAGACGTGAAGCTTGAATCACTTGAAGGCATAAATGAAAAGATACGGAAGCGCTCCAAAAACCCAAAACTTTCAAATAGCTTTTCTACCGGGGTTTTCAAGCATGCTTCTGTTGCTTGGTGCAGATCCCTTATAATTAATTTGGCCTTGATCACACCATTGAACATTAGTTTTTCTACCAACACAAATCCAGATTTGGGCAGTGACCAGCTTCTGTGTGTTGATCTGCAAACGAGTGACTTTTGGAATTCTTCATTTGGAGACACAGCACATCTTTCACATCTTGAAACAAAATGGAACTCCTCGTTGTCTAAAGTCAAGCATGTTGTGGTCAAAAAAACATCAGAGGAGAATCTGGAAACTGCAAATACCCTGCTGAGATCTGCTTTCAGTTTCTATCGCGATAGTTCATCTATAGTTCTTACATCAGGTATCAATCTTTTCTGGGTCCCTTCTCGGCTGGGGGAATCAGGACAATTTCAACCTAGCACAGATGGAATTGAAATTGTCGATATCAGTGTACCAAGGAAACTTTTACTCTGGGCCTATACCCTATTGCATGGACGCTCTCCAGGCATTTCTACTGTTGTCAAGTATTGTGAAGAAAATTTGAAGGTATGTCCACCTTTTGTTTGTTTTGCACACCTGAAATTAAGACTAAAGAACTCCTACCTAGTGCCTCCTACTCACCAACACCGCTGTGTAAAGAAATTGAAAATGCCAATTCATCAGGTTGCCCTGCCTCTATGGCTAAACTGTTTTGCTCAGTTGCTGTTATTTGCTAAATGCCCCAGCTTAGTTTGTTCTATTACTCATAGTTTTTACATTTTCGTTTTTTTCTCTTTTCAATGTTCTTGACCCCGAAGGCGATGGCGCACCGTTTTGGTTATCGCTTTGTGATCTATAGGTCACGGATTCAAGCCTGGGAACAGCCTCTTGTCCAAAAATGACAAGGGAAGGCTTGACCTCTAAACACCCTTCTGGTGGGACCCTTCCCCGGACCCTCGCTATGCGGGGACACCAATGTGCACCGGGCTGCCCTTTTTTCAATTTTCTTGTCCGTTGCAGCGATAGTGCACCCATAGTTCATTTGATTTTTGTGATATATAAAGGTATGGTTTGCTTGTTTGTGTGATTTCTGTCATTTAAAGATGAGGATATGATGGTCAGAAAGGAAAACTCTGTAAGCCTCAGCCTCTTTGAGCTAAGAGCATTAAGTTGCTTGGCTGGTTTAGAATTTTTCTGCATTTTATATATGGGGCAGTTTCTGTAGCCCAGAGATTGTTTCTCTTCATGTATGACATTATGTTTTTTCTCTGTGCCAGTCAAAAACGAAAAAGGCAAACGCGGGGTTATCGTCGTCTTCTGCCACCTTGCCATCTGTTCTCCCTGCTCAGTCAGGTACATCCGTCTAGTTTGTGCATAGACTGGTCATTTCTAATCAATCAGAGCACTTGGAATTCGAGCTGTTTCTGCTTTTAGATGCACTGTAAATAGATCTAGTTTCTCACGACTGATTCCTGCTGTAGTTGTTGCTGGTGATGCTGCCGTGGCTGCTCTTTCAGCAATTACACCGTCTTCTACAATTCCAGAAGTAAGCGACAATCCCGGACTGGATGTAGCACCTTCTACAAATAATAGCCAGAAGATTCTATCCTGTGATCAACAACTGCACCATTGTAATAACAAAAATACCAGTTCTGAAAAGAGAACATTTGATCTTAATGATGATGCAGAGCCAGAAAGAACATGAAATGTTTGTTCTAAAGAAAAGGCGTCTTTCTCTCATTGTATCGTTGTCTCTGGCCGTCCGCATTGTGAGGCTATCGATGTCTTTGCGTCGAGCTTTTTATATTGATGTGGTGGACGATGTTAATGAGACATCATCCTTGTAAAATGAAAAAAAGGCGAACATGACGACTGAAACTTGAAGATAACACCATTGCCAACCAGCGTTCGCAGCTGCTCATACGCCCCAACCATTTCGCTCGCAGATTAAACTTGCCCTCGAAGCTTTAAGAAATAAGCAAAAGCCTGTCGTGTGCTAGTGAGATGTTTGATCCACAAGCAGACCATACAAGCAATAACTCCCAAAAAAAAATTAAAGAAAAGAACCGTATGCATTCTCAGGAAAATGTCAGTCATGAATGATGTATCTGTCACTTAGAAGAGCAACTGTAATACTGTAACCTGAATTTTTGCTTTAGGCTATGCCGTTTTGGGACCAAAATACTCAGTCCTACATGCATTGGTTCACTATAGTGCATCACTAAACATTTCTCACCCTTAATCCTGAATGATCAGGTTTAGACTACTTGAAGCTGTTGATCTGCCTGAACATTGGCTCTCATTCACCCGTTTAAACCAGTTGTTTTTTTAGTAATGTCTCCCCCTACCTTTCTGTACTACATTTCCCACAAAGCTCGTACAGGTGAGACGCAAGAAGGGTAGATCGCAACAATGTCATGGGATCCTTCTCAGTACAGAACTTTATATCATTATCGTGATGTTTCAATGTCTCATAGTAAGCACTTGTAATACAGGAGCGCTGACCTACCCTAACACGAACATGTAATACAGGTTCCGCTACCCGCCCCTCTTCGCCTTGGTATGGCTGAGAGTGCATACCATGATTATTACAGTGAGAGCGATGATAAACAGAACAGTACAGCGTATTACAGATCTCAAACTCGACTTTAATACGATCCACCAATGTCATGTTAGATAAGCGCCATTGACATGTTAAGCCTTCCACTAGTGTGTCAGGGTGAACCATACATTGGTCAAAAAAGCGGCTCGCATATGTACCTATTTATATACAACAGAGATACAAAAGACCACAGTACTGCACAATGGGTCAGCTACACAAAAGAATCGCATTTACCCTAAGTCCTAATATTTCCCCTTTTTTTTCCGCCTTCTGTTGTTCTTTTTTCTTTCTGTTCTTTGTTTCACTCATCTACGCCCAAGAACAGCATACAAAAACCCTAATACTTGGGCATGAAACAATAAGGAAAATGATGCTATGACTTATGACTGCCAAAATACGTCAAAGTCAGTACTATACAACGAACGATCTTGTATCTCCAGATTTGCCACATGCCAGTTGATCAGTCTTGACTGAAGACATTTACACAAAAGCAGCCCAGCCGGAAAAATCCACCATTCACT